>JAADXH010001224.1:0-12615 GCA_023337595.1 Globisporangium camurandrum | reverse complement strand
TTGAGATCCCAATGTACAACACGTCGAGTCTCCAAGTGCGCTACTTGCGCATTCCGGAACATGCGCGCCACCCAAACTACGTCTACAAGCGCTGGGTGCGGTACGTCACGCAGTCGAGTTCGTACGTGTGTCGGATTTAGACCCAGTGGATGATGGGATTGGGATGGATCGAATGCGTGCGTTAGTCAAGTTGATGCTGTTGCTTGTCGACAAGCACGTTTGCACGTCCTGTAGTTGCGAGTTGCCGCATAAAAGTGTCACGTTCGAGTCAACTTGTCCATACAAACTTGCAAAAAACAAAAGCCACAAATTGCAAAACATGTCTTTTGTGTGTTTTTGTTGTTGTGAAAAACAAGCGAAAATGCAAAACATGTTTTTTTGTGTTGTGGAAGTTGCGGGTCGTGTTTTCTTGTTGTTGTTGTTGATTCTACTGTTAACGACAGCAAGCGAGCGTCGGCTACGAAACGCCCAGTGATGCCCTGCGCGACTTGTTGTCAAACAGCTTACGCCTCGACGTTTGCTTTCGTGCTGAGCTCGTGTGCAGTCTGCGTGAGGTCGCGCAAAATGTCGCACAGACGCTTGTGGTTGAACACGCGCGTCGCGTACCGGTCCTCCGTGAGCTTGAGCGCGTTCTTGTTCGCGTTGTAGCGCGGCCCCGCGAGCTGCTTGACGATCTCGAGTCCGTCTTTGCTCAAGCCATGGAAGCACGTGAGCGGCACTTCCATCGTCACTTTCGTGTCGTACGTCGTCTTGTCGTCAATGAACAAACGTTCGTCAAAGTCCTCGAGCGGGCAGTTGAGCGTCAGCTTGATCGCATCGCCCTGGAACAGCTCGTGGATCTCCGATTGCCACGACACTGTGTGTATCAAGGGGTCAGCCTGTCTATGTTGACACACAAGAACAAACAGGCAAGCACGCATGCAAGCAAGTACGACGTCGGCACAATGGACGTACAGTCTAAGTACGGCGTAAAGTCTGCGAAAATCTGTAGCTTCTCGACTTCGTGCTTCATGGCGTCGTCAAAGTTCGCGGGGAAGTCGTCCGTCCAGTACGCCGGGTGCTCAAACACCTCGAGCTCAGCTTCCGGCTCTTTCGACGCATTCTTGCTGTTGAACGAGAACGCCTTCTTCTTGCGGAACTGCGGCTTGCTGCCGTCCCGGTTGTCAGCAACCGCGTTGCTGCTCTGCTGCTTGTCTTCGCCAAAGAGCAAGCTGTTGTTGCGACCCTTGCCGGCGTGACGCGGCGCATTGTTGCCGCCGCGCGGCTTGCGCTGCTGCTGCTGCGAGGACGACGACCCGGCGCCAGATTCGGTCGCAAACAGGCGCGCAGCGACGCACTTGGCGTTCGTCGCGAGCAGCTCGGCGGCCGCGGCGCCGCTCGACTTGCGCGCGATCAGGCTCAGCATCGTGTACGTCGATCGATATGCCAATTGATGCTCCGCCACTCGAATTTGTTTTGTGGCTATAATATTATCGGATATATAACTATATTTTGTTTGCGAGACAGCAAACAAGTTCGAACGAGAACAAGCCGCTCAAGAGCACCATCACGACCTGTGTGCGCGTGCATGTTGTGCCTCAAGACTGTATATGTATGACTGTTTATCTGCGTGTGTTGCATAAAGGAGGCGCTCGCGAACGCTTTGCACTTCCGTGCGTCCGCGAGTGTTTTCCACTCTTCAGTCGTCCAGCGCGCCACCGCAACTGCCACACATGTGCTCGGTCTGCAAGCAGCGCGCAGTATTGTTTTGCTGCTGCGAGCTGCTTGTAGCGCTGAGTGTACTGTATGTGCGTATGTTGCGTGTGCACGAGCGCTCGGACGCGGTCCCTTGCAGATACGAACCGCGCGGCGATGTCGAGTGCAGTCGCGAGTCGAGCAAAGTGTGTGAGAGTTGGCGTGCGCCACACAAGCGGGGCCGCTCTGGTGGATCGTCTCTTCTAGAATACTAGCGCTCTTGCTCAGTCGCTTGGCTTGTTCTCTCTTGTCTTGTTCGCTCAACTTGTTCTGTGGAGCGAGAAAGAGCGAGCGAATGCGAGGGGAAGAGGTCGAGCGATCGAGCACGTAGCACCGGGGTCACGGGACCCATGATCGCTCTCTTTAGTGCGTAAGGTGACGAAGGTACTCGGTCGCCGCCCTCTCGCGCCTTTGTCTCCGCTGCGCTTTCAAGCGCCAGCAGCTCGCACTCGATTCGACTCGACGTCGTCCTGCGCGCGATGAGTACTACTCCTGCTGCGCAGAGGCTCGTTGCCAGCAGGAAACTAAACTCTTCCACATGCCCAAACCACTGCTACGTAATAATAGGCTTGTAGATGTAGACTTCGAGTGTGATGCAAGAGCAATACAAACTATACAGTGACATTATCCATTCTTGTCGTGCGGGCACGTTCACTTCCACGACTCTCACATTGACGATCTGTCGTTCACCTATCACAGTATCGCAACGCACAATATTAGAGAAGATATCACAAATTTAGCGAGCTTACAATAAATTAGAGAAGGTTGCTAAATTTGTCTAAAACAAACATACCGGTACTATCTGACAAATCCGCACAAACTCGACCATGGCGCCAATGACATCGCTGCCACCTGCTGCGCCGACGACGTGTCCGCTGCTGCTACAGAGCCACGCGCTGATCGATGCGCTCGGGTACGCCGACACCGAGTTTGATGCGCCACAGACGCGCAGCGAAGTGCAGCAGCTGATCCGTGCCGAGATGACCAAGTTTGCGCCGTCGCCAGACTACTTGGCGTTCCTGCCCGACTACACACCCGAGTTTCGCGGCCACCCGCGCCTGCAGACCGAGTACAAGCGCGTCAAAGCGAACGTGCCACTCGACGCGATCGACATGAGTCGATACGTCGTCAAAGAGCCGACTGGGAAGCGCGCAAATGACGTCGCAGCGTGGGAAGCGGCGATCAAGCAGCTCCAGATCCAACTCGAGCACCAAAACAATCGGTGCGTTTGCGTGTGTCGATATGTGTGTAGATAGGCATACGAGCAAGAGCTAATACATTTGTCTTGTGCTGCATGCTGCAGTGTCCTGAGCCTCGAACTGCAGCAGGCGTACGGCGCCAAGCTGTGGAAAGTCAAAGCAGCAGTGATCGATGGTCTGAACGCACAAGTTGCGCACCAAGTCGCGGCGGCGAAAGCTGCATCCGAAGCGACGAACGTCCAGCGCAAGCAGGAACAGGTGTTGAATGCCCCGAAACTCCAGAGCTACCGCCGCAAGTACCTCGAGCTGCTCGACAAGACGTTTACGATCAAGGTACGTTTACCATACAAATGCAGCATTGAAGATTGTCACACTGCTTGTCGAATAACGGATCCAACAAGCCAGTGATGTTGCTCACACGTTGCTTCATCGATGCATCTACAAACCAACAGCGCGCATGCGAAACGCAAGAACGACAGCAGCTCAAGAAAGTGCGCGTCGAGTAACGTATTGTACCACTCAAGAGGTTTATTGCAAACAAGGTTAATTCAACACGCACAGCACAACAATACAAGAGGTTATTTCGGTTACGTATTCAAAAATCAATGGTTATCGAGCGCCAGTTCAATAAGAGAATCCTCCTACTGTTCGATTCCAACGCTGCTGCTGCTCACTTTGCGACAGTCGCATTCGCTGGCTTGTTAGTCGCACTAACCACTGGCTTTGTCGTCGTCGTCGTCCCAACCGTCGCACTTGTGCCAGCAGCGCCACTCCCACTACCGCCCCCCGTTGTCCCAATCGTCTTGCTAAAGCACGGGATGATCCCATTGCCTTTCAATTGCTTCAAGCCAGTTGCGTACTCGTCGTTGTACGTGCGCCACTTCTTGTCGGCGTACAAGCCAAAGTTCCAATTCGCTTTCCCACTGCCTTTCTTCACGTACACGTCGTTGAAATCGTACTCGCCGTCGGGATTCAGTGCCCACGAGAACCCACCGACCATGCCATGCGTATCAGCATATTTGATGAGCATATCAATCACGCGCGTACTCGTCTTGCCGGCCAGCTTCTCTGCCGATCCGTAGATGCCGCCAAATTCGCCATAGAACGTCGGAACGCCACTTGCAGCCATGACGTTGCCAAACGATTCGTCCAAAACTTTCGTGACTGCAGCACTCAGCTGGGCGTTCCCTTCAGCGGTATCTGGATACTCCGTGACGCTTACAGTTCCGTCTGCTGCCGTCTGCTGGTCGGCAAAGAAGTAGGCCGCAGGATAGACACTCGGCGAGTAAAAGTGCGGCGCAAACACGATCTTGTTTGCTGGTTTGAGGTCGATTGGGTTCAAACTTGCGTTTTGTAGAGACGCGCCGTACCAGTCGCTGTACGTCAAGTTTTTCCCATTGATCTCCTTGACTTGGTTCTCGGCAAATAATCCCTCGACGACAATGAGCCAGTTTGGACACACTTCTAAAATCGCAGCACCGATTTGCTCAACCGCGCGTGGCCAATTGTTTGCCGGTGCGCAGTACGCGTCCGAGTCTTTTGCGGGCCAGCAGCCACCGACGGGTTCGTTCTTGATATCGATACCAATGATGTTGTAGTGGAGATTGTTACACAATTCGGATGCGAGTGTCTGGTACATCTGGAGCATTGCGGGGAGCGGAATTTCGTCCGTGAACCACAGATGCTCGGACGTATCGTCTTTGAACGCCGGGTCGATCTTGTGGATGTCGAGCATGACCGCAATTTGTTGCTTTGCGAGCCCTTGGACGATCTTTTTGATCATGTCCATGTACGACCCGACGTTCAAGTCCGTTGCCAAGCGACTGACAAACTTGGTCGTATCGGGCGCTGCGTTCTCGAGGATCATCTTTGCATTCAGTGGCAACCGCACGGCGTTGATCTCCATCTTATTGAGCCCCGCAGCAATCGTGTCCTATAGGGAAAGAAATGAGTGACTACAGCAAACAACACAGTAACCAGTTCGCATAACCCTACCAGGTCGGTCTGGCCGGTTGCGAGGCCATGTGGGACGCCTTCGACGTTCTCCATGCCGCTCCAGTTGATGCCCGTGAAATGGACTTCGTGCTTCTTGTTTGCGTCACCGCCACTTGCGTAGATCTTGCCTTTGTCCGTCACGTAGTTGGGTAGCTCACAGACTGTTTGATAGAGCGTGTTAGACACACACATACACATATATAGATATATATAGATAGACCGACGCACTCTTGAGTGGGATCGCTTTTTTCGCAATGTTCGGTGTCGTGAGCTCCTCCGAGAGCTCCTGCTGCGTCTGCGCTTTGTCGTACATGTCGATCGAGAACCACGTGATTGCAAACAGCGCACCGGCTGTTATGAGCAGCAAGAACAGCGCGCCGGGCCAGACTTTCTTCCGACCCGAGTACTCGCGCTTCTTCGTGTCGCTCTCGTCGAGCAGACCGACGGTGATGTCTGGGTGCTGATGGCCGCCGCCTGTCGTCGACCGCGCACCGCCGCCGAACGTCCCACGCATGTTTGCGTCGCTGCCGCGGTCGAGATAGCTCCCATAGAGCTCATCGTGCGACGTGTCTTTCCACACACGTGCGCCGCCGTCGCTATGCTCCGAGTCGGCAGGTGAGTCCTGGTACATGTTGTTGGCAAAAGTAGCAGCTCAGCTGGTGACGTGCTCGAGATAGACTATTGTGTTGTGAAGAGCCTGTGTGCAGCTCAATGGTGGCACGAGCAGAGTCGGCGCGCAAGAGCAGTTGTCGTGTGACGATCAGCTCAATGCTCGTTGATGTTGCTTGTCGTGCACGTCGCTGGAAAACAATGAGCTGCTTGCGATCGTCTGAATTTCGTGGTGTCGCACATTTGTCTTATCCGATACCGGTTATGGAAGAACCCGATTACCTAAAGATCGAAACGATGGCCGCGATTGTATCTACGGCGTACAATCATATTGATTGCAGCGACAACAACACGACCGACTCTATTGAAATAGATTTTCTTTTCAACTATATAGATATATATAGATGTTTAGTACCACACAAATTGTGTGTGTGCTGCTGCATCAAATGCCAAATCATTCATGCCAATCAAAATCGATTCGTGTATCATAAACAGCAATGGCGTCGTTCCAGCAACACGACGACATGATGCAGGTCATTGCTGACGACAACGTCGACCGTGTCGAAGAGAGTGTGCGTGTGCGCGTGCACGGAAAGGAGCTCTCACTCTCGCTCATCTTGGTACGTTTGTGTTGCACTGCAGCTAAATGCAAGCTGGAGAGCGTCTCATGCGAAACAATGACTGACATCGCATCATTTACGCTGACTCTTCTGTTGCCTACTGCTGCTGCAGAAAGAGGACGAGCTCGCACCGCTCTTCTCTGGCGCTGCGTGGGCTGGCACGCTCCTGTGGGACGCTGCGATTTACCTTACACAGCACTTCCTCGCCAAGTACAACGATGCAATGAACGACACGACAAACACACTGCGCATCCTCGAGCTTGGCGCTGGCATGTACGTGGAGCAACTAGCCGATTGCATCGTCAGCGCATTTATCAAAACCAATAACTCACACGAACGCTCACATCCTCGCTTTTGATCTACAGTGGCGTACCGGGCATGGCTGCGCGCGTCGCCGGCGCTCGCAACGTGATCATCACCGAGCAGGACGAACTCCTCGAGTTGATGCACCGAAACCTCGCAGACAACGCAGATGCACTGCGCATCTCGAGCGCACACACCACTGACACACACGGCGCGATCGTTGCGCGGCCACTGAGCTGGGGCGTCACAGAGACGCAGGCGTACTTTGCCGCCCACCCCAACGAGCGCATTGACGTCGTGCTCTGTTGCGACTGTATCTACCAGCCACTCTACGGTTTGTCCTGGAAGCCGCTCGCACAGACGATGGAGCTGCTCTGTCAAGCAAACCCGCAGTGCGTCGTGCTCATGAGCGTCGAGCGGCGCAACCAGGACGGCATCGACGCGTTCCTGGCGTTTGTGACAAGCGAGACGCAGCTCGTGTGGGAGCTGCATGAACACGCAGTCGGCGCAAAGCAAAATCGCCTCGAGCTCTACTATTTGCACCTCGCAGCTGCATGATCGCCGTGTCAGTGCCACGTTCGTTCGTAGAACTGGCGTTCGTATCGAATAGAATCGATCCATAAGATATACAATATATGGTAGCACAAGGACAATATTGCATGACAATGTTGTTGACACGTGCATGTGAGGTGTACATGACGCTACAAGACGCGCCTCCGGCTTGTGTGTCTGCGCTATTGACGCCTGACGCCTACGACCGCCTCTAGTTCTTTACATCGGTCGATGCCACACTTCTTCGCACTGGTACGCTTTCGGCGTGAGCTGAATCACGACGTGGAGTGGGACGTTGAGCGTCGGGCACTCGGCCGGGGCTTTGTTCGTCAAGTACGCATACAAAACGCGCAAGATCGCTTGGTGCGCTACGATCAGGACTGGACGGTCCATGCGCATGAGTTCCGTGATCACGGGCTCGAGGCGATGGATCACGTCCTGGTACGACTCCCCACGCGGGTATCGGTAGTTCAGTTTGTTGTTCTTCCGTGCGAGGTACTCGTCTGGCATCTCGTCCGCGACTTGTTCGTACGTCATGCCGTCACAGATCCCAGCGTCGATCTCATCGAGCTGCTTCCACTTGACGACCGACCGACCGCGCGCCGCAATGCGTTCGACCGTCATGCCAGTGCGCAGCATCGTCGATGTCCAGACTGCGAGTTCGGTATCCGGCGTCGGGTAGTACGCGTGGATGAACCGATCGAGCTGCGCGGCGTACTGCATCCCCAGTGGACTCAGTGCAGCGTCGCCGCCGATGCGCTTCTGCGTATTGAACTGACTCTCGCCGTGGCGACTGAGCCAAATCGGACGCGGTCGGAGTTGCAAGTTTGCCATCAGGAACATGATCCGCGACTGCAAGTACCCGTAGATCTGGTTACAAAAGATCTGCCGCCCGACGTCAATGATTTGAATGAACGGCACGTCCTCCTGCTTCGCGTCCATGTGTTCGTACACGCTCTGGTAGTGCAAAATGCGACTGTTGTAGTCCGCAGCAGCTTCGTCCATCGTCCGACACGCATAATCCTCAGATCCGAGATTCATCGCGTTGATCGATGACGCAATGAGCTCCGGCGATTCACAGATCGACTCGATGAACATCATCTCGCACTTGTAGCGTTGCATGACCGCAGTGCGGAGCATCGTTCGGCGTTTGCGCGTCGCGTTCGTCGCGTCAAAGATCACACAGTCGCATCCGTCGCTCTCGAGCGCAACGATTGCATCGTCGAGGCATTGTTTCGAGAGATCCGACCGGATCTGCTGCGATTCTTCGTTCAGTGGGTCCCAGAACGCGTGGTTCATGTTCACTCCGACCAACTTGCGGCGGTACTCGCCCGTGTTGAAGACCGTCGATTGGTGCCCCATCCACGTCAAGTGGCGCGCCAGCACGTGCCCAATGAACGTCTTCCCTCGTCCTGGCAAGCCAACGAGGAACAGAATCATCTTCCCACGTCGACGCGCTGGTGCAGACGCAGCGTTTTGATCGTGCGTCACGAGAACCGACCGGTGGCCACCGAGTTGTTGCCGCATGCTGTGTTCGTACGTTACGAGATCGCCACCAAAGTGCTGCGTCGTCGCAGCCAACAACACGGAACTCGAGATCGCATTGTCGAGGTACGACGTCAGTTTTGGCGCCGGTGGCGGTGGCGCTTGCGCCAATGCGTCGACTGCAAGCGATTGCGCAAGTGCCTTGTCGCTGTTCACGCGTTGGAGAATCGACGCTGCTGTCGAGCTCGAGCGCGACCGAGCGCCATTCACGTGCGCGTCCGTAATGTGGATGTCGTACTCGGCGTCCATCGTCTCCTGTGGCGGCCGCAATGGCGTCAACTTTGCGTCTGCTGCTGCGGCAGTCGTCGTGTCATTCGCGACTGCAGTCGCAGCTGCGGCGGCAGCAGTCGGCGACGCATCGATGCGCGCAAAGCTCTTGTTTGCATGCGGCGAGTGACCGGGACGCAGGACCGGAGACGTCTGCATGCGAATCTCCTGTAACTCGATCGTTGCAAGTGGATTCATGACTGGGAGACCGTGTTTCGTATCCCGAATGATCGTCTGGATCGGTCGCTGCACCGGCTTCTTTCTATCTGCACTTGTCGCCTCCTCGTCGTCATCGACGATCTTGATAAAGTTATTGAGGTTCCCGTACTCGTCGGGCGCGAATGCGACTTCTGGGTCGTACTTCCACGCACTGTCGACGCAAAACTTGAAAAAGTGGACGCCAATTGGTAGGAAGAGCGTCACTGCGAACGGCGCTGTGTCGGATGCAGTGTCAGCAGACGCAGCAGGCGCTTGCTTGAGCTGGATCTGCGGGCCCCAACTACGTGTAAATAGCAAGCGTCAATTTGATTTGTGAGAGTGTTGGTCGTGCACGCTGCAGTCATCACGAGCAGACGACGTACTTGTTGAACGAGCCGGTGATGCCGACAGTCGTTGCTGGTTTTTGCGTCCACTCAAAGAGCACGGGGAGGAGTGCTGGGTTCCCGTCGTCGGTCGTGCTAAACAGCACGTCGTGCGTCACTTGCAATGGCGCCTGTGGCGGCGCGTTCACGGCTTCCGAGACGGCTGCAGCGACGGCTGCGGCGACTGCGTGGGACGTTGGTGGCGCATTTTCACGTGTAGAGCTAGTGCTGCTGTCCATGCTGCTTGCTGACTCGCTTTTGCGTGGTATATGCTCTTGATCGAGAGTGCTCTGTCCGTTGTCTTGTCCGTTGTCGTGTCCGTCGTCGTCGTGCGTGTAATGAGGTGTGTGTCGCCTTGGGCAAATTCGGATCTGTGTTGTTGTCCTCCCTTTGCAGCGAAATAACTGTCTTGTCGCATTATGCGTTATGATAGTGCAGGATAGAGAAACACGCACAAACAGCGAAACTGAAGCAGAAGCGCAATGTCGTCGGCTGCATCGAGGCGCGCATGCGACTTCAGGCAGCAGCTACTGTAGGTGCTGTGCGTACTCACTGGACTTGGCTGGTCGCTGGTTGGACTGGAAATCTCACGATTCACCACTATCGGCGCATGTTAATCATCTGCGACAGAAATCTCATTGGTCTACATGGTGAGTGCCGGCTTGGGTCGCTGATCGATAGCATGTCGGAAGCGACACTCGATTGGCGATGCTGTAAACTATGTTCAGTACGCATCACGGTAGCGCAGGCTCTGTCGAAAGCTGTCCAAATACCTCGACGTGTGTGAGAACCGAATTAAGGCAGCGACGGGGTCGCACGCGCTGTCTACTTTTCGGACAACGCGCCAGCTTGGAGAAACGGAGTGCACTGTGCTGTGCAGCTCGCAGTGGCGGTCACGGCCGATGGACGCGAGCTTAGGTCGAGTCATCAGCGAACAACTCGTGCGAGTACTGAGCGTGGAGCATGTATCGCGTAGATCACGATCGACTTGGAGCTAATGCTAACAGGTATTTCTGGAGGCGTTGTTTCGTTTGTCATTCCACCCATTTCTTCTTACCACGACGATCTCAAAGAGTTAGGGGGCATGGTGCAGGTGCACGACATCAGCAGCTCTACCTTACCACCATCCGTTCGACCAGCGACGCGCATGTCAGTCGCAGTAGCACCACCAATAGCGACGATGGCGTCTGGGGAGATCGATACCGTGTTACTCGCGCTCACACCTGCGCAGGACGCTGTACATCGATTCAATCAGCCGATTGGACCGCGTGCAACCTCCGATTCAGCAATCTCACCGATGCAAGTCGATCGAAATGGCGATGCGGACGACGCAACAGCGTGTCGCACTGCGACCACCACCGACAGCAGTCCGAAAGTGAGACGCAACTCGGGACTCGCAAGCATCGGAAAGCGCGCGGCGCTCGACGAGACGCGCTGCGACGGCTTTTTCGATGTCTTCGGACGCTTGGGCATCGCGACCGTGCTCTCGTTCTTCTTTGCAGGCTGCGCAGTGCTCGTGCAAGCGTTCATTCAAGTCTACCCCACAGCGTTTGCAAATGCGCTCATGAAGACCACGAGCTTCGATGACGGGGACTTTTGGCTCATCCCGGAGACCGACACCGCGCCAAAAGTCGTCGCGACGCTATTGCTCGCGATCTGCGCTGCGTCTTACTTTGCGCTTGCGATCGTGATGCTGTTCTTCCGCGACAAAGTCGTTGCGATCGGACGGACAAAGCATCGCGCACTTTCGCCACACGCACAAACAGCACCAGGAGCAGCTTCACTAGCACCAACCGCGCGTCTCGACGTCGTGCGGCCGCAGGAGCGCATGGAGGGCGACAGCAGCAGCAAGGACTTTGTCTCGCCACCAAAAGCAATGACCAAAGCGCGCGACCTGTCGTCCATGAAGCTCCACGCTGCGCAGCAGTCAAAGCGCGCAAAGTTTGCAGCCGCGAAAGTCTACAACCAGTTTGCACACATCGACGGCCGGTTCCACGCGTACTACGTGCGTTGATCTACCATGTTCGCTATTGTGGATGTAGCAGTACCTACAGCACTGACGCAAACCCTGACGGACACAATGTGCTGCTCGTTGCCTCCACAGAATGTGTTCTTTGACATCCCGAAGCTCGCGTTCCAGTCCGTGACACTCGTCGCGTACCTCCGCAAGGGCTTCCCGACACCCGTGATTGCATTCTACGCTGCGCTCCTCGGCTTCAACTGGCTCGTGTCGTTTTATCGCTTCCAGCGCACAGCCATGGACAAGGAACTCGTCGTCCCGCGGCTGTTCTACATGTATTGTTGTGCCTTGTTTCGTGGTTGCTGCGTCATCATGGAGACTCTCACTGTCCACTAACACATGACTGCTTTCTACCTCTCATGCTTTACCCCTCACACTCGTTCGCTCCACACTACGAGGCCAGCTACGATCTCTTCTTTGCAGTCTTTGCACCGATGGTCGTGATCATGTACGCGTACAACACGTTTCACTTTGACTACAACGAGTTCCGGACGCGCGAAGAGACGATCCCTGCTGGCATCTTCGATCGCCTCGCGCGATTGTACGCTGACCCCGCACAGATGGCGACGTTCCGCCTCGGGTTCTACAGCCTCTTGCTCACGACAACGTCGACGATCATCGTCAAGTGCGGCCTCCTCGTGCTCTCGCTCTACAAGTGGACGAAGATCGTCGCGTTCCTCATCCGATCGAACCACGCACGTCAGCGTGAGCTTGCGATCCCCCACTTGCACGCGCACAAGACGACGCAGTCGCATCGACACTTGGTCGTCGGCATCGTGCTGTTCCTCTGCGCTGGCGTCTCGTTGATCGTGTATACGATCGTCGCAGTCGCGAGCAGCGCAGCGAACTGCAAGCCATTTCCAAACTGCATCACCGTGTCGTACCGGTGGTACGCGAACGAGCGCGGCTGTCCGTGTGCCGCGTACATCAACCGCGAGACCGGGCCACGCACGTACAGCGAGTGGCTCGACCCACCAGACGTGACGAACGAGCTCGCACTCGTTGCGAGTGAAGGGCAGCTCAAGACGATCCAGATCATCAACCGCGTGTTGCCGACGTTCCCAGACGCCATGCGCAAGTGCACCAAGCTCGAGCAGATGTGCGTCTGTCGACCTTGACTGCTACAGGCTGGTGATCTCCGCTGTAGACGCTGACGCTCGGTCCTTACTGCTCTCTCTCTCTCTCTCTCT
>JAADXH010001223.1:0-12642 GCA_023337595.1 Globisporangium camurandrum | reverse complement strand
GGCGTCCACCTTGTCTGACTCCTACGAGCTGCGGTATGGATTGAATCGGCAACGTAAAGGCCGGATGCAGGCGTATTTGCGTCGGGACGTCTAGTGTGTACGCGTCACCAATGACGCCGATGACACTAAATGGTCGGACAAATAGAGAGAGCTTGTTGGACCACAATATCATATTAGGAGTAGGAGCCATACCCCTTTTAGCTATACACGATCATTAATGTTAAATGCGTTCATGTGCGATAGTCCACATGTGTCTGCGTTCGAGATATGTTTATCGACTGTGTTTGCTATTGCATCGCGGAAAACGTGCACAATGCTTTGTCGCTTGTCAACGAAGCCAATGAAGGATCTTTTATCGCGTGGCGTAAGAGCCGCCAACGCTGGTGACTGCGCGACGTTACCGCTAACGTCTGATGTCACGACAAGTGCGGCGAGCGAGTACCTATAATCGGAGAGACTGCGCCCGCATCAACAAAGCTGTTGCCGTCATGCGTGCCGCTATCGAGCGCTCTGTCGCTGATGTTTGTCTTAGCAGAAAACGAAAACTATTCTCGCTGTTGAACTCCTTAGCGCGTGTGCGTTGCAGTCAGATGCGTGCGTGCATTCGAGCCAGTTTGTGGCTACGAATTGGAGTTTTTCGGTACAGAAATCTGTGCCTCTCGTTTACTTATATGAAGTGTCGACCGAAATTGACAAAGTATGGTGTGACGTCAATAGTATATACTGATTGGTTTAGTGCGACCTCCAAGAACATCAAGAACTTTGACCAATCGTCATACAACGTTTGGTGCTACACATCACATCTTTGAGAAAGCGATTGACGCGGATGTTTAGCCCGTCCATTTGTCGATGCGCTGAAGTCGACATCGGCAGCTTCATACCGAGATATTTAAACAGTGCGCTCCATAAACGGACCGTGAACCGCGGATCACGGTCCGATACTTTTGCCCCGTGCAGCCCATTCGACTGAGTCACGTCGTCGAGAAACAGCGTCCCAAACTCTTCCTCTGTGACTGTATTGGCAACGTACGCAAGATGCACCATCTTTGAGATCTCATCTACAAAGACAAGCACGCTGCTGCGCCAATGCGCATCCTTAAGCAAGACAAAGAGGTAGACGATCTAATCGACCGCCACACGTCTTGTGGAATCGGCAATGGCAGCAATGGAGCTTGCGCCGCCGACTTCGGCTTGACAAATTTACACGTGTCGCACGTTTGAACGTTCCGCACACACTTGCAAACTGGTAAATACATGTGCGTCCAAATAGGTCAAGCAAGTGCCGAGCTAACATGTTCTCGCGACTGAATGAACTCGCTGTCGGCTTTGTATTGATGGACATGGAAACGCGCAGCACTCAAGAGATGAACAAGACTTGCTTCGCTCGGATTGTTGAGACGCCCCAGCGACTTCATGTATAGCGCATCGTCATCGTACGCTCGTGCAATATCGTCGAAAAGCGGCGACTGCGAGTTTTTGCAATAGCAGAAACATTCGAATATCACGCGCGACAAGTCGCTACGCACTCGCTAGCAGGATCTACAGCGAATGTTCATGACACGGGTTTGCAAAACAATATTATACTCTGAGAAGAACTACACTTAACTTTCCAATGCGTTCGCACATATTTGGGGTATTTGTCGCTCTGCGCAGAGATGCGTAGTCGGTGTTATGCACAAACGTCGTCTCTCCCAGCAAATACACGCAAAATTTGATGAGTGCATACCGCACCGAAAGGCGCTCTTTGATGGAATCCAGAAAATATTGCTTGGCTTGCTGCGGGTGTAGTGACAAATAGCTTTTGACGTATTTGCACCCGTTTGCGTAATGTTGCATGTGTACACAACCGATTGCAAAATCATTCGCATCGCATACGACGAGAAGCAGCGCAGCAAATTCCTGAAGAACGAGCGCATGAACTTCATGCATGCTTCTTTTGACCGCGTCAAACGATAATGGATGCCCTTGCGACCATGTCTTGAGCACTTGTGTGAGCGGCCGCACGAGCTCGGCGTAGTTTACGTGTAATTATGATCATAGTACAAGACCAAGCCACTGTCACATGTGTTGGACATTCTTGGGCGCCGTCCAAGCACAGATCGACGCAATTGTGTCTGGATCGGCACGTACGTTGTCTCAAGAGTCGTAGCAACCGCGTACCGGGATCTCCGGAAGGAGAAAACGCACTTTTTCAATTTACTACACAGCTTGCGCTTGCGCATCACATAAATCTCTTGCCGCACGATCGCTTCGTGCGCATTGCGTTCGGACACAGCCACGCTCGCACATAGATGCCGTCAAAGTAACTTGGCGTAACGTTACGGAGCGGCCTCAACAACTGCGAGACCATTCGGTTGAACATCCCAGGAGCGTTCTTCAATCCCTGTATATGACAAGTCATTCCTAATGCATACCATTTGAGGTGCTTATTTCTGCGACGATACTGTTGTTTTCACGCATTAAGAGGTGAAAGAATCGTCGTTTTAATCGTTTGTAATTAAAATAATAATGCCCCACATGCCATCCAAGAAAAAATTTTCGCGCATGAATGGCGTATAAGCTGGGATCGTCGCGCCATTGAGTTTGTACGCGTGGACGATGCGCCAGCTGCCTGTTGCTTTATTGACACAGAACGTGGGGCTCGAATGTAGTAACACAGATTGACGTGTGTGACCCGCGCGACTGCGGTGTTCAAAGAACAAGTCGATTGTCTCGACCTGTTTTCGAAGCAGTGGCCACTGCGGAGTTATGTAACGCTTGGAGCCCTTGCATGTGGTCGATCACGTGACGCACGCCGCGATCCTATGGGAGCTCGTCCGCGAAATTATCATGGAATTTACTACTATATTCAGCGACAAGAGCGTATGCTCGATTGCCAAACGTTGATATTCAACTCCAAAATTATGCCGTTTTTGATACAGATCACACATTTCTGCTCGATATTGGTTTGCTTTTGGTTCAGAATGTTGGCTTCGAAGTTAGGATATAGAAGTTATGTCATAGGAACGCCGTAGCGATGACTCGACACAAAAATGTGCGAGAGAGTGATCATCATCCGAATAGTTAATCACCATGCGTACTTCCGTGTGCGTGATGTCGCCGATGATGTCCACGCTGTTTGACCTGGTCAATGCACATAGGTCTGGTGTAACGCTGTCGTTGCATGTGCGCTCCAGCGCTTTGCCACCAGCAAGATGTTCAACTCAGCTGTCGATCGAGGTGCGCGTGCCATGCGTGCGCATGCGCGTCTTTTGTGACTTGGTTTTGTACACGAACGAACCTTGATATTCTTTATGGCGCCATTGATTCGCCTCGTTTAAGATTCCAACGACTCGAAGTCAATCACATTCCGCTTCGTTTTGGCGCCATTCGTTGGTGCAGTTCATAGTTTCGACGGCTCGGAGTTAATCACGGAGGTGAGGCCATCGCCCTAAAATTAGTAGCGAGACTAAAATGAGTCAATTGATACGAAAATTAACAAATCATCCACGTGTTCAGCCATTGACCTGTTGCCAGCGCCTCCAGTGCTGCAGATGGCGTTGACAGATAGCTGCTTCCAGTCGAACTCATGATTGTGGTACTCCAGTCATGGCATCCCAAGAATACAGACGAACTTGCCATCGATATCGACAGCGAAAAGTCGTTCTCCAGCTGGAGGCTCCAGTATATAACTCTAGCGTGCCGTGTGCCTCGATTTGATGACTGACTTGCAGTCGGCCAGTCGCAGGTTCGTTGTCATCATCCTGTTTTGTGTCTTCACGTCAGTATTACAATCCGGACTTTTTTGCGCACGGAGTTGTTGGCTCGCCTGTGTCAAGCAGCGCCGTCATCGGCTCTACCACGCTGTTGACAAAGATGCCGAGGAAGATGTCAGTCTCGCATCGATGCTCTTGGTGGATTTGAAATGTGTCTTTCCAGCCATGGTGCCAGAACACTTATGCTCCACGATTGCATAACGTGCTCGTTCGTGGCCAGTAGGGTGGTACACCCTAACTAGTTTTGGCTGTTCTTTTTTATCACTGCGACCGAGACAACGTCTGACGTTGGGACGGTGATTGGCGCCTTAAATTGGTGCTGCGCGGCTTTTGTAACTACGACCGAGACGACTGTTGTCATGGGAATGATATTAGGCGCCAGAAATAGGCGCCGCGCCAATCTCTGCCACATAAATCGGCTTGCCACAGCGGCGACACGTCCGTGTTTATCTTTTAGTCTTCGTCGAAGAGCGGTCATCCAGCACGCGATGCGCTTAAGCGTCGGTTTTGTGATCGGGCATAGTCGCCTTCATGTCCGTGTGCTTGAACAATAGACACTTTCAATGGCTCCGGACGGTCGGAGTCTCGAACATCGTGCAGGATAGTACGCTCGTCTAGGCTTGGCGAGCCATGTAATCCTCTCGCCTCGAAGTGCGGAACGGATCCGCCAGTGTACCCGGATACTTGCAGTACAATTGTGTACTCACTAGACATTCGCGGAGCCCGTTCACAAGCTCGCGCGACCTCCGCGTGAGGTCCAATATAGTTCGCCAGTAATGCTTGGCAGCTATTGTCGAACGTACTCAGTGTACTCGAGAACATCTCGAGTATATTGGTACAGCATGAAAATCTGTGCGCAGGCAGAAGTCGCTGTGACACGGATCGTTGTTTTCTTGGAGCAGCTCCTTGAGCGGACAGACCGACTCAAACACACATCCGACGGCCATGTCACGGCCGACTGCCCAGGTTTTGGCTCTGCCCGTCAGAATCAAGTACACAAATGGCACTTGCAAGTAATTATACGTGATATGTCGCGCAAGGACAGACTTTGTGAGCTCGTAAAACCAGCCGCGTAGCAAAACCTTGCTGTCGCCTGCGTACTTGGTGACTTCGAGCTTCAAGATCAGAAAATGTTGCACTTGAGACGTGGTAGCAGATCGTGCAGAATGCTGCGCGAGTGTATCAGCGAGTTCACGTTCCATAGCCTCTGAAGCCGCGATCTTTATCGCCGACTCATTGTATCTGCGGATCCGATTCGTGACCGTCATCTCCTGTTTCGTTGCAGATATGCGTTGGAGTGCGCACCATTCTGCCGGATAGAGAACAATATGTGCTCTGCACGTGTCAGAGAATTAAGATCAAAACTCAGATCATAAATCTTGGTCATGTCGACGGAGCACGAAGTGCTACCAGGTGTACCGGGCTATCAGATATCTACGTACACAGTACTGGTAAGGAAGTGTGGGCTGACGACACGTACTTGTACGTTAAGTAAGGTCACTGAAGCACTGACAAGAAGATAGAAAAGTTTTCTCAAAACACTTGTATTGCATAGCGTAGCCCTTGTACCTAACAACGTTATTCACTTATTTACGTTATAGCTCATGCGTTGTCGGCTATTAATTGGCCGTAGTCTCAACACCACAAGCCAATCTCAATGACGTCAAAATGCACACACAAGTGTTCTCAGACGTCACTTCACCGAATCCCAATCTTTTCCTTATACTAGTGTTTTACTAATGTATACTCCAAAACACCTCAATGAAATACCCGGTCAATAAATACAATTAGCAAGAGAGAAACAGAGGAGCGTAGCCGATGCACACATAAGTGGCTGCAGCCAATATATGTGAAGCAAACGTCGCCATCCGTCTTACGTGTAGGCGGGTCAAGCGACCGAGGTTTACTGCGCGGAGAGCCCAACACCGACAGTGAAGTTGTTTCGTTTTTGGCTGAGCGTGGATGTTAGTAGGACCGAAAACGCGATGCTATTCCCTATTTTTATTAACGTGATTGTAACCTGCCAACACGATAAACTAACACAATTGCCACAAGATCTTAAACTCGATTTAATCGTATTTAAACGAACAAGTGAAACTCGAAATTCGAGCTATTATTACTTGAAATTAAGCCTCACATATAAGGCGTTGCGGTTGTCAACGTCCCTGTATGCATCTTCTTCATATTTATCGATACGAACATATATCTCCATCTATAATAATTTCTCGCGCGCACACATACTCTCAGTCGATCTCGCACGTTTCATACGGCAACAATTTTCCATCGTAGCGAAATGTCCGGGTGAGTTAGTGCAACCATCTCTACAGAAGACAGTTTGAAAGTACCTGATAGTCACATGCGCAGCACTCCATTTACGATAAGATGATTTATTAGTTGGTAAAAGGATGCTCGACGATGACGTCTTGCAGCACGAACGCCGCTACTTTATTCAATATGTGCGCTATGCGCGGGGGTAGTGTAATTCAACCGTTACACTTAAAGTGCTTACTATACATCAAATGAGTCGAACCAAGAGCCACGGTTTTGGCACGATACATCACCTACAACTTCGACGATACATCACTTACAACGTTGATATGCACGATGTAGGGAGGCGCAAATATATTACATAACGTCGTATTGAAGCACACGAGACTAGTTATCCGATTCCGCTTGCTTGAGCATTTGACAATTGTGCACAAACAAGCATTTTACTGTACGTTGTGGTCACCCATCGCACTATACGATATGTATTGGTCGCGGATGTTCAGCGGAAATGCACGCCATACTCAATTTCAGTGTATTGTGTTACGGCCGCCTCGCTTTCGAGTGCTACCAGTTGTAACAGGGTGAACCCGAGTTACGCAGAACAGACGTAGAGGAAGCGAAGACTGTTTTTGTAGGAAGCAAAAGTTCCAAAGTGTGTTGTAAGATTGGGTTGGGTGTTTGTGCACTTTTAACACAGACAGCTGACTCCCTAGTTTTAGTATGTTAATAGTAAAGCTAAATCTATTCTAATGAATGGTCCTGCTAACTTCTAAATTGTTGACTGACTAATTGGTCTAAATGTCTGACTATCTTGTATATGTAACCAATTGTAAAGCAGATTGACAAAACTGACTTTAGATGTATTGTGAGAATAGAATTCCACAGCGCTGAGCTATTAAATATAGCCAGTGCGTGTAACCCCGTTACAAAGCATGACACACTCATGTGGTGGTATAAAATACGACAAGTACAAGTTCACGAACGCGAAGGCTTGGTGCTTTACACCACAACTTTACATTACAAATGCATGGCGTTCGTGCTCTTATAAGAAGGATGCTCTTTTTCCAAAGCTGCTTTTTGCTGATAGTTGTATATCATGCTTGTTTGCAATTTTTGCGCAAATATCAAAAATGTTCACAGGAAAATCACTCCACTCAATGTCTTGCAACGTGACGATATTTAAAGTACTACATTAAAGGCTTCCTTCATTAAATACACGAGAACTTAATAAAGTCCTCGATGAGGTATATTATTCAATTTTTCAAGAATAATGCAATAACGACCACAAATTAATCAACACCAACTAACAAGTACAATAAAGGCACCACGACCACGCGCGTGCGGTTGTCTATGAAGCAACAGTACTTACTGTTTCAACATCACCTTGACGATTCGCCCACTTCGTTATCCGAGCTTGAACAGTACGTGTCAATGTAAGCGAGCTACTCAAGCGATTTCTTTTTCGATTGAACGACGATCGACGACCGGGTAGGTGAATTGACTGCAAACCGAGCATCAGCTCTGCTCGACACCAAGCTAGTCTCATAAATCGCGCGCTGCACACAATGCGTTTGTATTTCATGGGGCATTGCGCACGCGAGACGAGAATAATGCTGCAGTTGCGCGTGGCTGAGAAGTGCGACAGCAAGTACGAGAAACAGTTGTGAAGTACAGCAAGAACGGTGTCTTTGATTCCGATGAGACTGTCCTGTTTTCCAGCGAAGCGCCAGACACTGCCATCAAGAATGAGAATGTTCCGGCAAGGAAACTACGCAAATAAAGAAACGCTGTGGCGGTCACAGCAGGATGCAAATCATCCAGTTTTGCTCTTGTTATAAACCACTTAGTAACATTAACATCCGGAAATTGTCGGCCAACACGAAACCTTTGCTGCAGCCTACATGTCCTGATGTGATTACTGCGTTAAAGGCGCGGCTCAGACGTAACAAGGCTTACATGTGCTCGAGATTGTTGACAAGTTTGTCGAGAATCGAGAAAATAAAGAGAAAGCTGCTGATGACAACAACACCGATGATTTGCGAGCTATGCGGTGGTGCGATGAAGCCTTACAGCCCGTCATACAGTCAATGATTGCAAACAATTTATCGCATACCGCTACTTCCCCGGACGATGTTTACTCTCATTATTTAGATGTTGGTTGCATCTATACGCCATCGATGGATCCTAGTACACAAAGAACAAAATGTTGTGAAGCATAACGACAACGTGATTGGGAAGGTTTGCATAGTCACTGAGGCATGCGCCACCAAAGATGCGCGGTACCAGCAAGAGATCTCATTTCGCACTGTTGGTTCGTTGTTAACAAGCAGCGTCGCCACTATATAGTTTCAGTACTGCTGATGTGTGTAAAATCGATAAATATATTCACGAGTCAGTTCGTAGTGATACAACGAGAAAAAGTGAATGAGTGAAAGAAAAACGAAAGAGACGTACACTCTGTAAGCTTTCGCAATCATACCAAAGTACGTTACTGTCATCTTTGCGACGAGAGCCTGCCACACTTGGATAATTTCTCGAAGCGAGTTCAAGTTATCAAGAGCGAACGAACGGACGCTGGCGCTCGTTGTAGCATCAAGGAGCACATCGCATGTAGTGGCTACAATGCGATATGTTTCACTGTGTCGCAGAGCTGTTGGCCGCTGAGTCTTTCGATCGCTACATCACGTCGATATTAAAAAGCAGCGTGGAAAAGAGATTGCAGCGCGTGAGTAGTCATATGAGAACGCTCTGTATAACACAATGACGTTTCCTTGATACATCCATGGCAATAATGACAGTCCAAGCACTGACTGCAAATGGCACCCAACAGCACACAGCAGAAAGTACAAATCATCTGCATAATTACAATTAGCTGTGTAAATGCAGGCAGCATGTACGATACCTGACATCGAGATCGAATCATCTCGCCTTGCTTGCCATCACGAGACAACGACAGTGCTCGATTGCTGGAATGATCGACTTGTACATAAGGATCAATAAATGGCGTGTGCGTGGAGATGCGCGTGTACGTAACACCAACGCGTTTTAATGCAATGGCAGGTGATGGATACCTGACGCATGTGCGCTCTTTCGGGGCTGGTGGATGCTGGTGGATGCTGGTGATGTCAATCGTTCTGTGCCTACTTTGAGATACCTGCATGGGTAGATTACGCGGCCGTGCACAATGGAGCAGCAGCGGCGTCGGCTACTTGCAGTACATCTTGATACTCATTGCGCATTATCTGTAACCAACCATTCTCCAAAAAATGTCTTAATAGAACCTCTTATGTACATCAACGTGCACTATAGATTATCAGCTGTACTAAGTTTTACTGAAGAGCGTCAGAAAGTACGGCCCCTGCGCGTATTCACACGACGCGACTACCTTCAAGATTTTCGAATCGATGTACACTAGAGCCAAGAATGGTGAGTTATAAATGAAGACACGTCCGGTTGATGTACCACCTGAGTGCATTGTAATTGCTCAATTGAATTATATTATCATGCCAGATGTTGCACTAAACACATCCTCATTATCACACCAATGACTCGAAAACCATTGAAGAAGATCATTTTTGTACGAAACACGATGTATTGAAAGTCAAACGAAGGATGCGTCGCGCATTCACGTGGTTGTGAGTGAACAATCACTCGAATCACTACTCAAATTACACGCATCGTTGCCGGCCGGTATAACTATCAGCATCCTCGTTTGCGTCTAGATTCTTTATTTGGGGGGTGGGGTGCGATGTTAAGCTATTGGCTCTTCGCCCTTCTATTTTTTCTGCGACGATTTTGCTGAAGTCACCTCCCCACTCACGAAATTGTCGTCGCTCTCACTACTTCTCACCCTCTTCATCTTCTTGGTCTTTCTTGGTGACTTGACTTCTTGCGTAGTGTCGTAGTGTTCTTGCTTGGTGATTTGCTTAAGTGCTTCTTCGTCATCTTCTTGATGTTCAGCATCATCTTTGGTGACTTACTTATGCTCTCCCTTGCGGTCTTCTTGCTTGGGGGCAGCTTCGACGCACTTGTTGTCCTGTGTATTTGCTTCTTGCTTGAGTTGTTGATGTGTTGCGAGAGCGTGCGTGAGTCTGCGCTGATGTCTTCGTTATCGTTGTCAGTGATGTCGTCAATTGTTTTGCTGATTTGAAGCGTAGTACGTTTGGCGCTTTTACTCGCTCTTCTTAGTTTGTTTTGCTGATGTCCGACGTTGTGCGTGTGTTGCTGATGCTGATGAACACCGATGTGCCATTTTTGGGCCGATGCGCCATGATTCGCGTATACGTAGACGAAGGTGTACAACCTGAGTTCAGTTATATTGCTTAATTGAAGCCCCACCCCAAATAGAAATGGAATAACTGTCGTAATGACAAATACTGTAGTGTACTATGCAAGTCGCAAAATCTAACGCTTTGGCAGATGCAAAAATTTCAACACCTTATATTGTACCCACTCTTGTTTGGTAAAGTGGCGTGTACTGTTTAGCTTTCGTATTGAAACGAACAAGCAATGTAGGATGACTCTCTGACAACTAATTCGAATTACTCGCATTCGACATATATCCCATGCAACGCGTAAAGTGGATCATGCAAAGAGTACTGCATTGTAAAAGCAGACGAAATATACGCCAATGTGCCATTTGGACAACCCATAGTTATTGGCGACGATCACATATACAGCAGCAATGTACGACAGCAGTAGGAGGCAGAAGCAGGTTATGTGTAAATGAGCTGCTTGCCTTCCGACGATTGATACCTATATATTCACACACCGATTTCATTGTAACATTTTGAATGCGTTTTAAATCGATGTATGTTGTTGTTAGCGTACTGCAGTGTGGGTTTCACTGTGACATTTTGAATGCGTTTTAAATCAATGTGAGTTTCTGTTAGTATTTTATACATCACATACTGTACTGCCGTCTTCAGGCCAAAACATCAAAGATGCAGTACTTACAGCCGAGTAGGTATAATTGCTGTAACAACTTCTCTTTTTGAGTTGCTCGAAATGCCAAAAAAGCACCTTTTTGTTGCTTTTTGCTCCCTTTTGTCTCTATAATATTGCGACAGAAATTTAAGCCATCACCACTTGGTGTGACGCAGATACGAACACAACCAGCACACCATTCGTAGAAGCAGTGTTTATTACTCATGCATGCGGTGGTTGTTCGTCATGCAGTTAGTGTTGCAAATTTCATCTGTACAATTGTCATTAGGCGCATCTCGCTCAGTACTCGTTAGCGCTGTTGAGGCAAGTTTGGAGTCTTAAACTCGCATGTTAAATAGAATTTCTTGAACCCCTTCAATTGACATCAGGTGTACCCACAACCCACTGAATCTCTTGTACAATAATCTGTTACAGAACGATCAAATCTGCATTCGTTTTTATACTGCCGCAACACAATTTGATGATCGCGTTGATGCAGTGTCAATATTTGTGAGGCAAGCGCACTGCAGCCACACAGTGTTTGCAAGCAAAAAGACAGTCGCGTTCCATGAATAGGTTCGACTCAGTAGCACAAATCACTTTTTATCCTGTATCTTGAGTACTGTACCCATTACGCGCACATTGCTCGTAATTGCACCAACACCGCACCCAACCGCTCAGATGAAGCATATCACTCGCCAATCTGCTCACAAGCGCGCACTTGCTGACCTCGAGCACGCGCACCGCCGATCAGCTACCCGTAAGCCGTTCATTTGCGCTCAATCATCATCATCGCCATGGCACGACCGTATCGCGTCGCATCGTCGCTGTCGACGCTTGTTGCCGCGATGGTGCTCTTATCAGCTGGCGGCGCGCTTGCAGCAGTCACGACGACGTCGAGCGCCGTTGCATCGAACTACACGTGTTCCTCAGTCCCAGCAAGCACGCTCACGTTTGCGTGCGGCACCTCGTGTTCGACCTACCAGGCGTGCATCGCGCCATCGGCAACGAGCACTAGTAATGCGTGTCAGTGTCTGACATTCAGTGGGTCATCATCAAGCAGCTACGAGACATTCGTCCTCCTCATCCCGTTTGTTAGCGCAACGAACGCGTTGCTGACCAACAACCCGCCACCACCAACGGATATCATGCTCGGCAAGACGGATTTCGACTCCTACGCGTGGGTGAGCAACTCGGAAGTCACGAAGATCGCGCCACTCGTTCTTCCGTCAACGGCAACCACTGTGTACGTGACCGCTACGTACTTTCGTCTGTCGTGTGATACGGGTGCTAGTAGCAGATGATAGACGGACATTCATCACTCATGACCACGCTCACACCGATTTGGTGTGATATGTCTATCTGCGTGTCACAGAATGATTCGCGGCGGTGCCAGCTACGGTGCTAGCGCAAAGGGGTTCGTCGTGAAAGTCAGCATTGACCCCGAGTTCCTTGTGGACGAACCGCAAGTCACAAAAGTCTTTCTCGACAACATCGACCTTGCAAAGTCGATCGACCAGATTGCGTTGTACCTCCCGAGTCGTGTGTCGAATGTTGGCCTCACGAACACGGCGCTTACGGCATTCCCGTCGAGACTTAAATCGATGAAGGGGCTCAAAACGCTGTACGTACTAAAGCGTATGTCGTGCAGTGCTATATGAATTGGCGACTGATTTGCAATCTCATTAACAAT
>JAADXH010001222.1:0-12643 GCA_023337595.1 Globisporangium camurandrum | reverse complement strand
GGATGTTGTAGCCGTAGTCGCAGCGGAATGGTGTCTCGACAATCACGTCTTTGCCGACCGAACCAAAGAGTTCCTTGAGCGTCGCGCTGTCGCCGCCGAGCGTCGGCTGGTTGTTGTACTTGGCCACGAGCTCGCGCGCACACACACGTTCAGCCAGGAGCTGCTGGTCCAGGCAGTTGTAGAGCTCACCGCGCAGCATCTTTTCCTTCTCGGTCGCCATTGTAATGCGTGTGAGGAGTTGTGTGTTGAGAGCGGTGTGTGTCGGCCTGCGCAGACGGAGGAAGATTGTAGAGTGGAGAAATCGCAAAGTGCATGGCTGCTTGACTTACACATAGCGCGAGTTTCGTTCGCCGTTCAACTTGAAGTGACACTCGCAGCACGTACCACTGTTTACGACCAACGCGCCTGCTGCAAACATAAACAAGTCAATCGAGCGGATTTGAGCCATGTCACACGAATGTCAACTCTCATGGCAGTGACACCTCCAGCGTGGCAATCAGTTCTCGAAGATGGCAACGACAGCTCTGCACGTACTGTATGCAGCCAAGAGCACACCGAGTGCAACAACAAAAGGCAACTTTACTATGATTTGATTTGCAACAGTTGACTTTGCTGCCTGCAATCGCTACAGATTGCGACTACGTTTCACACTTATACGCTCACGACACTGGACGACGACGCCTGTATGCAGTCATCGGTGCTGCGCATCGTCGTCGCTGTTGTCTTCAGCAGGCAGCACGCGCACCATCTGACCCATGCCGCCGTCCGCGTGCGACGCAACGTGGCAGTGCGTGAGCACGCGGCCGACCATGTGGTCGCGCGGCGTGAAGCGGATCTGCACGGGCGTCTTGAAGAGCGGGATCGTGTCGCGCCACTCGCCGACTGCAAACAGCGTATCGTCCGAGTCGGCCGCAGCGAGGCGGCGCGTGACCTGGAAGTGCGACGAGTGCATGTGGAACGGGTGGTTCATCGTGTGGCACGCGTGCTTCGCGTGGTCGTCGACGATCGACGGCGTCTGTAGCAAGTGCTTCGTGCTCGCAAAGTCGATGCTACTGCGCTGGTGCACGAGCTCTGCAACTGGCGTCTCGTCGCACGCGTGACCGCCATAGTTATGCACTGAGAGCTCCCACTCCTGGAGCTCGTCGACGCGCATCGAGTGGTTCACAAACGTGTGTTCGAACGGCTTCTTGTTGACGCCGTAGACCATCGCAGCGTTGTTGTCCATCCAGACCGAGAACTCGTAGTGGTACCGACTGCGGGGCGGCACAACTGGCGTCGCTGCTGTCGCGTTCGAGCGCATGTAGTGCGGCAAAGCAGGCAGCGCAAGTGGCAGTGCTGTTGTCGTCGCTGCGGCATCGACGTTGTCAAGAACGCGCAGCGACACGACGTTCTGCGTCGGGACGCGGTGCTGGTTCACGCGGCCGAGCAAGTGATTGCGGCTCGGACTCGATTCGGTCGCGAGGAAGAACGTGCCCGTGCGCATGCACTTGACTGCAATGTCGGCCCGTCCGCCTGGCGGCAGCACCACGACGCTGCGCTGTGTTGGTGCCGCCCAGTAGATGCCGTCCATCGCAAGCACGTGTAGTTCACACCCTGGCGCCACGAGCTCGGCGACGTTGTTTGCAATCGCGTTGACAAACCGCAAGCGCTTGAACGCGCCACGTGCGAGGTGAATTTCTGGGAGGTACTGGCCGTTTACGTACGCATGCAGCAGCGACGTGTCGTTCAGTGGCGACTGCCGATCGACGCGCAAGTCGACTGGGAACGGAGCGATGTCGTCGCTCTCACTGTCGCTGTCGCTCTCACTGTCAGTATCGTCCATGCCGTCCATGCCTTGCATTCCACTCATGCCATCCATGTGAGTCGCTGCGGTGCTGTTCGTGTCATAATTGTTATTTAAGGCATTCACGATACAGTCGAACGTCGTGTGGCAATTCTCTACACAAATGGCTTGCAAAATGAGCACGAGGTCGTCCATCGCTGCGAGCTCGGCAGGAAAGTCGCCCGGGCGGTCGACGACCACAAGTGCGCCGGCCATGAGGCCCGATAGCTGTGTGTTGACGATCCCGTGTGAGTGCGGGTGGTACCAGAACGTCCCCGCCGGGTGGTCAGCGCGAATGTCGTACGTGTACACGCGCTCATCGCCCGGCGCAATGCTCTTGAGCACGTTGTCTGCGTGGCCGTTTGGTGAGACGTGCAGTCCGTGCAAGTGCACGTTGGTCATGTTCGCGTCGCCGTCACCGAGCTCGTTTGAGAGCCGCAACGTCAGTCGGTCACCGGGACACAATTTGATCGTTGGCGCAGGCACGTTGCCGTTGTACGTGCGCGTGTTGAAGCCGACGTAGCGGCTCTCGAAGCGGTCCATGCGCACGGTCAGGTTGACCTCCAGCTCGCTCGGCTCGTTCTCGAATGCAAGTGGGCGTGCACGCACATTGTGTGGCACAATCGTTGTGCTGTCGCGACTGCTTGCTGTGGGGTTCTGGAAGTGCGCGGCCATGTCGTTCCAGCGCTTCACGCATGGCGACTCGATCACGATTGGTTGTTTGAGCGGGAGGTAGTCGTCGTGTGCTGCGACGTAGCTCGTCATTAGTGTCGTCGCAAGGAGCACGATAGCTGCGGAGATTGTCGAGGCACGCATTGCTCGGCGGTAGTTGCGGCAGCGCATTGATCGCTTCGTCTGCGAATGTGTCTGTGCGCAGGTCGCATTTGATGCACAAAAAGGATGTGCGTCGAGGAACGGAGCCATGTCTGCTGAATTCTTGTAAATGCTCTGAATAATTGTTTGCGGCTCTAGTAATCATATCACTTGTTTGAGCGCCAAATTTGAAATGCGATTGACTCTATCTAAATGTGCTGCGAGACTGCGAGACAATATTAGCACTCGCACAGCTGGTTCACCAGCTGTTTCTGAAGAACAACGCGGCATAGTTCAGTTTAGTTTCAGTCCAGTATTTCGTGACAAATACAACGAGAATGCTAGGAAGCGTCTCTAAAACTAGCACGAACTAAACATAATTGTTAATAATGTACACCAATTTCAACCACTGACAGAGTCCAACTAAACGACGACAAATACTATTGCCACAGCGGTCGACACGGTTGATGATATTGTTTTCGTAATGTCAGGGAAGTCTTTTGGCTGGCTGAATGCGAAATTGAATTCAAATGTGGCTAAAGCTATAAAGAGCGCTATCAACTTCAAACAAATAAGGTTTGACAAATCGATATATGATCTCGAGCATCATTGCTAACTTCTATATCAAAGAGGGCTCGAGGACTTAAATTGACATGCTAATATATATTTATTGGGCCCAGTTAGTTGAAAATGGAGTTTAACGCGGATAACGGGAAGGGGCTAAAACCATTTACATACACTACTTAAATCCATTCCATTTGCAATTTTAAGACGCAAGCATTAGCTAACATACAATTGAGATACATATAATTAATATTACTACTGTCACAACTGCCGTCACTGTCGGTAGTATTGCGTGTCACATGGAAGGAATGTTTGGCTGACAAATTTGATATTTGATTCATAAACACTGTACATTTGTGACGAGTGCTAATAACATTTATACATGATGTAAAGGGTCGACACCAGATGTGTTCACCCGAGCCCGACATAGAATCAAGTATTTTGTGTCCAGTATTTGGTCGCAAAACGAAGTGGTGTATACTAGTAAGTGGTATTATAGATATGCATGAATTGTCGTGTACAGTGTCCCATACAATCATTATGATGAAATCAATATTCAGCAGTCACTCATTTGTCAAATCCTATTTGGAGACGTGGTCGATATTTCTTATTATATTACGTAATTACCACCACCACATATGTACTTAACAACGCCAAAGTTAGCACAGCACATTCAACTTCCCACTAAAAGGGGCTAAGAATTATGTACAACCTCGTGAAAGAGACTTGCAGTCAAACCAATTAAGGCCGATGACCAATATATTTGCTTTTTCAAATGGCTTTAAATAATCATGCAGTAAGTGTGTACTATTACGTATACTTTTCACATACTCTAACATCATTGCAGTACATTAATTTTAGCTAAATTATCTACATGTGACTACCGCAATTTCTAATGGTAAGATATAGGATATTATATGATACACAGAGATAATCTGTCAATTCTATTAGTTTTCGCAGTCAAATCGTGTAATATCGAGCCAAATTCGTGCGTATATCACGTCCGCAGCATCAGTGACACCCAGACTCAACAACGTATTATATGCGCAATGCTGCTTCTGTTGCTGCTGCTTTTGCTCTTGTTACAGCTACTTACTGTTGTGTGCGATGTGCTGTTATGCTCAACCTTCCTTCGCGCTGTGTTGACACCGCTGGGCCGTCGCATCGTGATGTCAACCACATGTATACATACGGAAGAGCAAGCAAACGTACTCGTAAACAGCCATGACCTGAAGCGATTCCTCGCACTATAAATCGGGCAAGCGTACATGGTTACAGCTAGCTACCAACACATGTAAGGAATACCGACAAGCAGCAACGAACGTCAGGTACCACATACTCGCGCCGGAGTTGCCCAGCTCTGCGTCGTTGCTCATCACAGTGTGCACAATTGCGTCTGCGGCAGCACTTCCACTACGATGTTGTGGATGGCGAGTGTGACCCACTTGCACTTTGTTTGGAGCGGATGTCGCGTTGTGAGTAATTCTTCCGCCATCGTAATAATATATGTGGTACAGTAATATGGTTGTTTCCATGGTGTAAAGCACAACACAGAGAATGTGGCTGTCATATCAATTACGTACTTTATATATACGTGGATTCATGTATACGGCAGCAATTCCTCGACAGGATCACTTGTACAGAATGAAACGAATGTCGCGCATAATTGTTGAGGACACACGTAACACAACACAATCCTGAATACTAACGTGGAAACCGATTTCAAAGTTAGGCATCATGTATCCAGAGCGAAATTGTTGCTTTGGGAGAACGGGTTTGAGGATATTCTTGTTTGTATTTTATTGCACATATATTACTTTTGCAGCTAACAAAAGCAAGCGCCACGTCCACCAACACGCAACATGCTACGAACGGCACGTGCTGCATTTCCCTGCTGATATTATCCTGCTGCTCACACACCTCTCGTCTAGTGCGTTTATCAACGCCAACACATCTCGCCGCTTTCCATACACACGCACAGTAGAGTACAGCACAGCGGCAACCCCAGACGCGATGTGTATACGTATTTCTCTCGGCAAGGTCCACAACGTTCTTGTGTACTACACGTCGTGGTACTTACCTTACTATCGCACACCGCAACCTGCAACACAACCACCGGCGGTCAATGCGACATGTGTGCCTTACAAAATAGCTTGTACGGCTTTGCGCTATCACGATGGATTGTGCGCAAAAGCGTCTAAGATTGCGAACTTAGCGTCTCGCATGATGGCGTTGCCTCTTCCGACTACTGCGGCAACACGATGCGCCTGCAGCGCCGTGAGCGCGATCGTGCATAACTAGGCGCTCATCGATGCCGCCGTGTTCCAAGTTACTGAGCGCCATTTTTCTTTGCATGCTTAAGTGAGCAGAGCCCCTATCACTGCCACACGTTGTGACGCATTTTTGAGCACGTGAAGCAACCGCCGACTCGCACTTTTGTATTCTGGTGATTCGCACCACGCAGGTGCACAGGAAGTTGAGATTGATGCCAAGTTGTACCTCTGTGTGCGACTTCGAGGTGTGTCACACTTAGTGCTTATAGTTTAAATTAATTTTTGTGCAAGTCGAATACACCAATAGACGTAATGACCACAATCGCTTGAAGTATAGCGAAATCATTACATTAAGCTTGTTATTTCATAATACAATAGTTTCTTTAGTTTTTGGTTATATAAAAGTAGGTTCTAGCTTAAACCAAGACTCATAACCAAACCGACGCAACTAATTACGACTATTTTTAGGAGTATCTAATTCAAATTCTATTTTGTGTAAAACTGAAAGAGCGATCTCAGGGATGCACGATCACCAATCATGTAGTTGTACCATGCGGCTGATCAACGGATCATTCGACACAGGAGATAGTTTGCTACATGCTTTATATGATAGCTCACAAAGGATGAAAGTGAAGCGTCTAATTTTCTGTTTTGTTAAGTTCTTGTTTTTGTAAATACATTAACGTAGTATTTTTAAGCTGTGGATTGCAACTTATTAATAGGTCATTTTTGAGCTGTGGCGTGCAACTTATAAATAGGTAGGAGCGATCTTATAAGAAAAGTTGCACATGGTGTGAAATACAAGTTCGGAAAACGAACGCTACCAGTTAAACACACATTAAACTTAATTACGTACTTGGCATTTCTATACAAGACCCGACACAAATAATGTTTATCTGTCTTACAACTCAAAGGTATTTGCAACTGCTAGCTGGCTGGCGATTGTACTGGCGGTGCATTGCATTACTGAACCTAATATTATTTTATATACAAACTGTAAATGAGCCGATACAAGCCGCATAAACATCATAATGTATCCTTTACTATTATGTATTGTTCTGTGCTTGCGTCGACTATCGGTAAACCTCATAGTGTGCAGCCCCCTCCCCCCCGAATTCTTAGCTGACAATCCTGTCCGTATATAACATTTGCGCCAGTAGATTCGCGGAAAGCAAATGAAGTCAGTACGAGCATTTCTCGTGCCGCTCGTCTTCCATCATTATTCTTGACACATAAGACTACAGTGTCGTTTATACTAGTTTCCTAGCAACAACCCATCAAAGGAGTAATACGTAATGGTAGCGATCACCATTGCATTCATTATAACGCTTTTGACAGATGTTATGCAACAAAAAACAAGCCAGAACATCTGGTACCTATAACTCTCGATTGCAGCAACACCTAGATATACTATTTTACATGGAATACACAGAATAACACCGTACCCTGTAGTACAAATTGTACGTATTTTTGAACACTTCTAAAATTGCCTTTTCAATGGATGGTGTCACGTATTGCTAAGTAGTATACTTAATGCGTCAGAACATGTCAAATACATACCTGACATTCTTATTGAAATTAGACAGATGCCAATAACGACGATGACGGATTCCATGCAGCGCATTGCAGCTTCATTATTGATCTATATCTGCTCTTGCTAGGTTTTATATTTGTAAATAGTTTACAAATGTGCAGCACATATTATGCCGTATGTTGTGTTACTAGTGATGGTAGTTCTATTACCTATATAACGTACCGTGTATTAGTAATGTAATATATTGTGTAGTATCAGCTCATATTTACAATTTCATGATTGGTATTGTCACAGTAAACGAATCATCATTCATCACCGCCATTATATGTTGTTAACGACATATATAATCAACCCGTTTTGACACTAAAGCATTGAGCTTTTCATGAATCGGTATATCTACAAGCATGTGTTATAGACATTAATGTATAACATGTAGTACTGCAAATAATGATCATGCAGCTCTACACTTGCGAAAGTGGCTTCATATAACACATTGTATTTTGTATTACAAAGTTACTGTAAAAGTTAATAAAATCGCCCTTCGTGGCGTGAGAGTTCGAATCAATATGCGTGGCCATATCATTTCTTATCGTGTTTGATTTTTCCTACCTATCAGTTTCGATTCAACGTGAACAACAGGCATTTTCCTCGCCTACATTAAGTTTTACTCAGCTGATAACGAAACGGAGTAGGAAATGGTAGTCCCCATTATCACGTGGAATACTGAAATACGTAAGTACGCATTGAGCTATAATACATACATTCTATTTATCGAGATTACTACCTAGCAGCACAGATCGAGCACAACTTTCGTTGCACTATATGCAGTAGTAGCTACGGCAATACATTAGTTACCGCATTTCCTGCGTCGAATTAATATTTCTGATAGTACCATGTGTGTATTTTATTCATCGCAAAATATGCGTCTGGTTAATGCAACCCAGAATTTTGCATTGTCGCACCTAGGATAGTGACATTCACTACGGTCATTACCTTATCAAATACTTATAGTAGTGTACAGTCAATCAAACCCGTTTTGACACGAAATTTTGCAATTTAAAGTCGCATTTACGTTTACTGTGTAAGACTCGGAAGTGAATATTGTCACATATAATTAGAGTAATTAAAAACATATCTGCGTGCATGCGTTTGTCCGTCATACGAAAAAAAGACACTTGATCGGTACGAGAGTCGATATGACAGTTGCGATGTGCGCGTGTATGTCCAAGTGATTGTCTTACATGCAAAGCTTTGAGCGTACGTGAATAAATATGTTCTGTATGGCTTCTCGCCTGTTGTGCAATGCGTTACGCATATGCGAATTTGACTGGTTTGTGTTTGTTTCGCGCATGTCAAGTTATGTTTGTATGCATGCGATATTGGCGTTGATACACTACTTCTTGCATGTAGCAAAAGCACCAAGTTGACTATTGCGTCGTCATAATTGATGCGTATACATTGTTGCAGCATCTCGCTGCATGTAAATGTTACGCGAAAGCAATTACAACTCACACGACTGACATTGACGCTTCGGAGTGATCACGATATCTGCACATCGCACATTTTCCAATGCAAGCGATGTTAACACTACGTACATGTAGCCGCAAGTGGTTGCTCTTGTGGATCTGTGTGTGTGACAGATAGAGAGCGAGCAAGACGCGTATTGAGCGACATATACGACATGCAGTCGACAAAAGATAGATGTAGGCTCAGTACATACGTATCATCAAATTCAATGAGCACTGCTATCACGCATTCTAGATATACTGACGAATGCGCGAGGTCTTGATCGACTCATGCTGTTGATCTTCTAGACGACGTTTATAGTAATAGAATGTACATTCATACAGTCAAAGTCGTTGGTACTTGGTTTCAATATTCATTTCGGCTCAACTCTGCTGTAGCACGATGAGAGTGTTTCGTTTCAATGTCTTAAAGTGCAAATGAAAGATATAGCGTAATTTGAACATGTACGCAGTTGTTGAACATGAGCAAATTGAGCAAAATAATATTTGTTTCCACGAGGCCGTCGTCACGACTTCAGTTTGATCGTTTTGGATGCAACTGCTAAACGAACATCGAAGAAAAACAAACGTGTATACAAAATCACACCAATTGATTTCACTGTAAAATCACAAAAATCACACCGATTGACTTCACTGTACCACAGTCAGTAACACGATATGCGCATGACATTAATTTATCAATGAATTGTACAAATGAGTTCAACGCGAATTTGACAAAGTGAAGCTTGCATCGAGTAGAATACAGAGATGTAAACATGATATCAAAACACCTCGTTCAAGTGCTGTACAAAGCTGTTTCATATCAAAATCACTGAGCCGTGAACATTTTCGTTGGTACTTCATGTGGTGATTGACAGTTAATCTTGCGAATAGGTGTGCGTGTGTGGTAGCTAGCATGGTCGAAAAAAACATTGCGTTTCATGTGTTGTGTGCTTGTGTGCTTGTGTTGATCATGTGCTTGACGTTTTGATCTCGTTCTTTGATAACTGGCCTTAAATGTACACGTTTTCAAAGGTACTGATACGTTATTGGAAGCTTGTTGTTGTTTTTCGATGCGCGGTATCAACTTATTCGATTACATGAGGTCCGAAAGTTGTCTACATAGAAAGTGCGAGCTGCACATGCATGACAAAAATACATAAATGTGATAAAACGAGCGAAATCGTTCAAAACTTATTAATCTCGCATGCATCTCGTGAAATTCAATGAGCTGATCAGATTTTGGGTGAGATAAACGGTTAATGCTAAGCACTTCAGCAAATCGCACCAATACGTTTCTAGTATTAGCCTGGCTGAAACAGGCATTCATTGAAAAAATTTCAGTACGTACGAATTTTGGCCAGGACACGCAAAGGTGAAGCTAGTTTTCGTACTTTAACGGGACTCGATGTTTGTGTGCTAGCTGGGTCGGCTACTTGTCGTACTAAAGTCCGACAGCTATTGTTCTCACGTTTGTAAATTGACTTTGGCATGACAGAGGTAATTCGGATCTAGGTGGGTAATCGAAATAATTCGAGATATTTAGATTGTGTGTAAACTAAGCCAGTATCGTATAAATATATTTTGGCTGCTATTACTGTCGCGTTTGTGACTGATCAGGAGTGACAAAGGCAAGTTTCATGGTGGCTATACAAACTGCGTGATGTATAACACGTCCAACTTCTCAAACTTAATGTTTCGTACCTCTAATCAACAATATCAAAATTCTTGAAGTATCCAACACACATGTCGGTATTCGAATGTTATATTCACTTCGAATCACGAATGACTTGTCAAAATTGATATTGCCTTGTTTTGCATCCTATCTTTTCTTTGTACTGTATAAAGAAAGTATGTTAATATATATAGTTTACTCACTTCAAGTCACATACAAACTGATTTTATACATTTACTGGACTACCTAATTTTTTTGTGGTATTCAGTAAAGATGCTGACATATGTATGGTAAACTCACTTCAAGTCACGTACGGCCCGTCAAAATGGATATTGCCTACTATTGGTCGATATTTACAATTTTATACGAATGGATTATAACGATTTTTTAGACACATATTTGATCTGACGGTATTTTTTTTCGTATGATATTATATATTTGTATGCCAATTTGTCGGATTTTTATATTTTGTGTTACGACAAGTGCAGCAGGAGTATTTAATATTTCTTACAAAGCTACAACAAAACTCGACTGTTGCTTCACCACCACACTCTCAAAGATGTAAGTATATTCAGGTTTTGTCATCGCCAACCACTTTGTTGGAGCTTGATATACGACTTACGGCCATCTCGAGACCCAAAGTTGCAAATGATGACGTTGATGTAAGTAGTACATACGTTACACCCAATGTGTTAAAGTTGTACATATACTATATAAGCGTTACTATGCAAGATACATGTTTTGCAAGTAGGGTATTCAAATTGAGTTGGTTTTAATCCGATATAACACCCGCGATGATGTAAAATGTATTATATCCCAAGGGGGTATATTATAAGGTATGCGGTAGTGTACGGCTGTTCTAAGAAACTTTTATATTGTTGTAAAGTGCGATACAGCGTATAGTGTACGTGTACAAAAGCATCAGTTCTATAAGAGGGGTATTGGATAGAATGTATGTTTATATATGTAACACGTTGCGCTAAACCAGATGTTGTGTGATGTGATATGTGAGTCATATTATTTAATCGTAACTATCTTTCACGTGTCGTAAATGATGTATGCACCTTTTTTAACCATTTGTGGTAAAATCAACCTGCTATGTCCTGTTTATAATTATGGCTCTCAAAATATCTGAATTGTGCAGTGTACTGCGTGATATCTGCGATGCTCTATTGCGTTTAGGCATATGTTTGCGGATAGTATATTGAATCTCTTTATGTAAAGCTAAAACATGTTATGCATTACATGGCTTTATTTGCGGCATGCTCAGTAAACAAGGCTATGGTGTATATCCAACGACTTTCTGTTACAAGTTAGCAGCTATATTATATCTATGCTGATAGCATACGCTATCGGGTACTGCATACTGTAAACTTAAACACGTAGTCAGTATCTGGGGTATGTGAAATAGCGTACATAAGTATGGGTGTATGTTATATTCTATTGCTGTAGTACTAGGCGTAATGCGCAGTAAACAGCCGATATGGGATACGTTTTAGTGCGCGTACATGTTTAATAGTTAAGCTTTATAAAGCTAAACGCATAAACAATAGTTGTGATATAATTTGTTTGTGAAAATACTACATCTTTCAAATGCTAAACGTAAAATACAGATTTTACCAACAAAGCTATGGCATACGTTATGATTGTTAAGTGACACGACAAAACAGGTACAAGTTACTCGCATGCGGACACTCTCGATCTTAGCATATTCGCAATGTCCGCTTGAGAACGCCGTCGATTTTAGCATATACGGAGTGTCCGCTTGCGGACACCCTTGGGACCAAACATTTACAGAGCGTCCCTTGGGTCGCCTGCTCGGCTAGTCTACTGTATGTTCATAAAGTTGAGTTGTCCGTCACAAAATGTCGGTAACACACCCGTTTTGGTAATTTCGATATTGTGGTGGCTAGATTTGTAATTCTCATTTGAGAAAGAAGGGTAATAGAGAGAAAGAGAGACGGGTGACTTCAAGGGCGAGTCCACGGGTGAACACGTGTGACTCCGACAGGATGACTGTGAGGACAGGCACAAAACTTCTCGTTGCACAGAATGTTCATGTAACATTATACTATGATAATGCTGCTGCTCACAACAAATATTGTTTTGTAGTGACCATTGATGTATTTAAGTCGACCTTTTGTAATGAGGGTGAAAATACAATGACTTTCGAGCTGCCAATCTAGTACAGTCAACTCTCTCATTATGAAACACCACTATCAACACATACCCTTGAAAAATCGATACTTGTGTATTCCACACACGCATTTTGGTTAGAATCATTTTTCATTTCACATTCTACAAATCAGCGCCACAAACAACAACGACGCAAGAATGGCCATGACGAGAGCTCGAATGACGCTGGAGCAGAAGCACCAACTGCGCACTTACAACACGCAAAATGATGTGTCGCTTGACGAACTCGCGAAGTGGGCGTGGAAGGAGTTCAGCCTGTCG
>JAADXH010001221.1:0-12647 GCA_023337595.1 Globisporangium camurandrum | reverse complement strand
GTAGAACGTCGCATAGCCCAAAGGCGCCAACACGGGCGCAAAGAATGACGCAAAAGCTGCTTCGCCCATCTCTTGGAGACACACGACGTCCGCGTTTGACTCCATAATCTCCTGGAACACGAGCTGCATCCTGTACATCTCACAGAGCGCGTCTGGCTTCACATACGCAAACAGCGTCTGCTGTGCACGATCCGTTGATGTGTACCCGTCGTACAATATATTGTAGCTCATGACGCGGAACGCAGACGATTGTGTTGAAGCGCAAGCGCGCGTGCGACCGAGAGACTGGCGTGCAGCAAACACGTCGCGCTGTGGTCCATTCACGACTGGCGTTGTGACGACCGATGCTTTGCTGCTTTCATCGTCGTTGTCGGTACTTGCTCCTTTATCCAGCAACGACGGCGCGCAGCACTCGATGCGGAAGCGACAGCCAATGTCTGCAGTTGATGGCGTAAAGCGTCTCGTCGCGTTACATAGTGTCTCGTTACCATTCACATCGAGACGCCACCACTGCCACTTGCAGTCGTCGGGGTCACAAAACTCGGTCTCTGGGATCGGTGCGATCGGGATGGTCGCGAGCACTGGCTCAAGTACACTGAGCTTGATAACGACAGGTTGGTTCCGCAATACGGTGTACGTTGCAGCGCCGAGTTGGATGTGCGCAGTCTGGAGGAGGACGTCGCCGATTGCGAGCGTCTTGGCGTCGAATGCACAGCCATTGGCGTCGAGGAACCGCACGAGCACTTTTGTTTGTTGATGTGGAGGTGGTGCAAGTGCGAGCGACTGGAGTGACGCAGCAGTCGCTTCGTTCGCTTGCTCTCTGTTGTTATTGTTGCTGCTACTTGCTGCTTTCTTCTTGGCTTTGCGTCTTTTCTTGCTCTTTGTCGCATTCGAGTTCGATGGAGGCACTGCTACTGCAGTGTGATCATTCGCTGCGAGGAGCTGTAGCCGGTGGCGCAACTTTACCCAGTTCTCGCGCACGGGGCGATAGAACGACTTGCGATCACCGTGGATGCGCAGTTGCAAGCGCACGTGGTCGTCGCCATCGATGTACCGCACGTGTGCGACGCGGTGCTGGTCGAGCACGTCCGCGACGATGTGTGCGTGCTGCTGCTCTTCCGGTACGTTGTGGGTGCTCAAGAGGTCATGGAACGACGTCGCGCTGCTGCGGTCGCTGTCGTGCTCACCGCCGCTGCTGCTGCCGCTGGTGTCTGCCATGATTTTGGAGGCGATTGTGATGCAAATGACGATTGATGTCGAAACGCCACGACTCGAGCCGGCTTGACAAATCGCGCTTAAAAATACGACATTTAAGCCATAGATACGAAAGGCGTATCTTTGGTTTGAGGCGTTGCAATCGCAAAATGTCTGCACACGATCACGATGATGTTCATGGCGCGCGACGACAACGACGCGAATCGCGCTGCACAAGCGAAGTGCCGAAGCAGCTTCTCACGCGTGCTGCAATTGTACGTGTTGTATGAGTGTGGAGCACAACAATCGCCACTCCTAGGTACGCAACAAACAACTGCCCCAATGTTGTAGACCGACGCGACGGGCGAGCACGACCACACACAGCTGCACGAGATCGAGCTGATCTTTGGAGCATTCGACGCGATCGAGCTGCTTGCACTGCATGAATGCTGGAACCTCCAGCGACTCGCACGTGCGTCGTGCTCCTGCTGCACGTGCTACTGCAGTGCACCGCTCGTGACAACTGAGACTGGTCGTGTTTGCTACTGCTACTGTTGTGATTCGTTTGCAGTGATCAACTGCGGGTTGACGCGCATCAGTGGCCTCAAAAGCGTCAGCGCAACGCTATTGCACTTGGACTTGAGCGACCAGCAGCTTACGTGCATCGAAGGACTCGATGCGCTCGTGCGCTTGCGCAGCTTGTGTCTGCAGCAGAACCAGATCGAACACATCGACGGCTTGAGCAGCTGCTGCAAGCTCCAGAAGCTCTGGCTGTTTGGTAATCGCCTCCAGTCGATCGAGAACCTCACAACGTGCTCGGATCTGCGTGAACTGTGGCTCCAAGTGCGTCTTGTTGTGTGTGTTTGGTAGCAATCCGTCTGCTTACACTCCCTCGTTGCTCTTGCTATTGCTGCTATTGTTGGTAGGACAATGCAATCGAGACGCTCGACAGCGATGGCTCCGGTGTCTCGACGCTCGTGAACCTCAAGTCACTCCACGTTGCAAAGAACCGGATCAGCCGCATCGACGAGCTCCAGGTGACGCTTTCGTACTCTGAGGGCATGTCGTATCCACTTGCTTTGGGTCCTTATACGCTGGATCTCTCTCTCTCTCTATGCATTGACCCACAGCATCTGCGTCGCCTCATCCATCTGCGCGATCTGTCGTTCACGGACGAACACTTTGGCTCGAATCCACTTGCATTGCGACTCGACTATCGCTCTGTTGTCGTCGCGACGCTGTTACCCGTGCGTTTGATTGTTGCTGATGTCGGCGTAGCGAGTGCGACGCTCTATTCGATAGATTGTCGCGTAGCACTAAGCAGCTTGTGTCTGTGTGTGTGCATACATAAACCCCAAACAGCTCGATACGCTGGACGGCGTTCCGATCGATCGGACCGAACGAACAAACGTTGCCGATGCGTTGCTTGCTCAGGTGCGCTGGCTCTTTGTGCTGTCTTTGGATATAGCTACAAAGCAATCTGTTGATTTCCTACCTCCCAAACGACACTAGGCGCTTGCGTTCAACGACACGCTCGCAAACTTGACGCTCGCGTACGAGACGGAGCTCCGAAGTGTCAGCAGTCGCCGCGACCGTGGACTTTCGCAAGCGCAGCTGCTGCAACACGAACTCGTCGACGCACTGAATGAACTCGAAGAGTGCATCCGCGATGGTCAAACGCAAATCCACAACGAGAAGCAACGACAACAACACGTGCGCGACGCCAACACGAAAGAGCTTGAAATGAACGTCACACACTTGCAGCATCGCTTTCGGAGGCAACTTCAACGTGCTGCTGCGCGCGAGCTCTGTGCATTGCGGCGGGACGAATGCGAGCTCGAAGCGCTCGAGCAAGTGGCTGTTGCCGAGCATCGACTTGCGCACTGCCTTGCAACACTGCAATGCAATGATGTAGCTTTGCAGGTTGCTGTGCAGCACGTAGCACCGCATGCGCCAGACTTTCAGATGATTGCACATCAGTTTGCTGAAGTCCACACTCGTCAGGACAAAAGCAACTTTCACGGCAAGAGTGATGGTCATATCGAAGTGCTGCAAGTTTATCGCGTGTTTGACAGTACGAGTGCTATGCGCTTTGACGCAGCGACTAGTGCTGCTGCTGCTGCTACTAGCACAATGCATCGACAGCACAACAGTACAGGTGACAGCAGCAATGCAGAGCGCTACTTATACGTCGTTGCAAGCGAACGCGAGTTGCCGACGTGGCTCCAGCATGAACTCATTGCGTCGTCGAACGCCAACAATGACGACGACGAATGCCTCGACAACTGGCTCTTTCTCTTCTCAGACCCATTGCAAGCAATCAGTTTTTATCGAGGCGCATTGGGAACAACACTTGAAGCTGATGATAGTGACGACACCAGCAGTGACATAACCACGACACGAATGGCGCCGCGGATCGCTTCATTCCAGCTGCTGCTCTGCCGCGTGCACATGACAGAGACAATCGAGCTCTGCAGTGCACATCCACGTGCTTTGACGACGCTCACTGCGTTGCTACGCGCAGTCGCGACGCCGAAAGGGTCGGTGTTGCACCCACCGCCCAATGCGTTCCTTCAGCTAGCGCTTGACGCAGTGACTGGTGCGACTGCACGTAGTTCGCAAGAGTATGGACGCGGACACGTGTTCGTTGCACGCAGAGCGCACGTTTGTGACGTTGTGCTGCCGCAGTTTATCGTGTTGTGCGCCAAACACTTGCCACTCGACGATGACTCTTCGGTTACTGATATGGAAGCAGAGTATGAGAAGGACACGGATGACACTGCTATGCCATCAGCTACAAGTGTACTGGACGCGTTTCAGCACGCACTTGACGAGGAAGTCGCAGCATTCCACGCACGGCTCGACGCAGAGCTTGACCCTGCGCACGTGCGCTTGCAGTCGCAGCTGCGCAACCAGGCGAAACAGCTCGATGCGCATCTCGAGCAGCAGCGCGTGCAGATCGAGCATGAGCAGCGACTGCAGGAGCAACTTGTGCGTGCGATGCGCGTGGACGCGCCACGAACGGCAACAAGCGCACGGCGAAGTGGGCGTGGATGAAGTGATGCTGGCATCGTTGTACAGCAGTTGAAGTCAGTGTGCTTGTTTTATAGTACTTCAAGTATAATATTCAAAACAATATTAGCGACTAGAAAAAAGTGAGAAACAGCCACATCTCCACATCTGCACACAAACGATCTGCCACACAAAAACGAACTGCGTCAACATCAACCGCACGTTACGAGCTGCCGATCATCACTACGGTACTGCTGCAACGATGGTGCGCGAGCAGCTGAATGGCTACGACCTGAGTCCGACGTCGCACAGTGCTGTAGTGAGCGAGCAGTCGCCACTGCTACGTGCGCTGCGCGAGGGCTCGTCGTCGTTCGACGAGGGCACGTACATGTCGGTGCCGCCGCCGTCGAGCGTCGCAGACCGGCTGTCGGAAGCCGGGCAGTTCCAGCCGATCGTGTACGCCGAAAAGTCGCTCGGTGCACTACTCACGGGCGTACTGCTCTACGCCGTGTGCTGCATCGCGGGTCTGTTGCTCGTGTCACTCAACTTTGAAGGCGTGTTTGGCTTGCGCGTCAACTGGTGGCTCATCTTCGTACCGTTCTGGGCCGCGAACGTTGTGATCCTCGTCGCGCACGTCCAGTCGACGCGCTACGCGGCGCGCTTGCGCGAGTGGGCGGACGTCGACTCGATGTCGAACGAACCGCTGCTGCCGCTGCTGCGCCGCATCGTGTTGTTGTATGCGATCAGCATCCCGCTGAGTTTGCTGCTGCTCTGGAGCGAACTTGCGTTTTGTGCGCGCTTGGAGCACACGAGTACGAGCTTGTACGTCTGCTACGCGCCGATCATGGTCATCCAAGTCGCATTCGTCGTGCGCTACTTGCTCTGTCGCTCGGATAGCACTGTCCCGGTACGTGCTGTATTCAGTTACTACTATACAACCCATGTGTGGATACGTGTTACGACTATATAACCCTACGTACAAATAGACTCACACTTCTATGTTGTATGTTGTATGATACAGGGCGTCTGTTGGATCCTTGCGTTTACGTTTACGCTCCTCATCGCCTATCAAACTGACACGAAGCTCCGTGCGCCAACAGTGTTAACATACCCACTGTCGTGGTGGGTCGTGTTCATGCCGCTTTTGATCTTCGAAGCGCTCATGGCGTGTTGCTTGGCGCTCGTGCTGTTCAATGAATTCGCGGGCGTCTACCGCCTCACGCGGTGGCAATTGGGTGCGAGTGCGTTGTACCTCTTGGCGCTCGTCACGGGCGTCGCGGGCGAGTTGATGCTGCTGCAGCACATTGATTACCACTGGGTCGGGACGTTTACGTTCCCGTGTGCGCTCATGTTTGCCGGCTTGGCGAGTGCGAGCGTTGCGATGTACATTGTCGGTCGCCACCACGTCGACGAGCTCATGGCGACGCGCGGTGGCGCTGTGCCCGTGCCACTGACGCGTACGACCGACGGGTGGGTCACGAGCCACGCAGTCGTTGAGCAGTGGGTCCTGTTTGGCGGCATCCACCTCACGCCAGAAGGGCTGAGTGCGCGGAACGAGCGCGCAGCAATTACCGGACGACGCGACTCGGCCGTTGAGTCGAGTGAGAACCCTGGCGCGGGCTTGATGCGCCGCATGAAGCGATTGTTTCAACGCCGTCGTCCGACGGATACGGACGTGTTGGGCGATCGCGACCCGGAACGTCGGATCCAGAATTTGCTGCAGCGCAAGACATCTGGGAGCTACAGCGACATTGTCGTCGAGGTGATCAATACGCCAAAGAGCTAATCGACGTAGGAGAGAGAGAGAGCGCGATACATGCGGATAGGAAAATGAGAAGAATGAGATGGAGAGAGGCAGGATGAACAGCTTGCAGCAGTATCGACATTTTCGACAGCTTGATTTCGACAGAATACAGCAAAAATAGCATCGCTATTAATTTTCGACAGTTCCATTTCGACGGAAACAGCCACTGACACGTTGACGAGCATGAAGCGACGTCTCGTGCCACGTGCAGACGATGACAGCAGCGCTACTGTAAGCCATGATGCTGCTGTAGACAAGCGCGGATGCCAGATCCATCCGCTCGGTGGCGATCCGACGTTCCAGACGCTCACACCGCGGACGCACGCGAAGAGCGTCGCGGAGCTCGATGCGCTGCGCTCGCGCGTACTTGCGCTCGAGCTCCAGCTATCGCAGAACGAAGTCGACGCAACGTTGCTTGCTGCACAGCACAAGTCGGTCGGGAAAAAGTTGCCACCGATCAGCATGACGAGTCCACTGCAAACAGCAACTGCAACAACAGCAGGTGTCGCTGGCGATACCAGCGCTGTGTCCAGCGATCCGGTGAATGGAGTGCTTCAATGAGCTGCCTCACTCACCGTGTACTCGCGTCTTACGCATCTGTTTTCATTGTTGGTAGAGCGCTGGTACAAATGCTGGGGCGGCAGCGGACAACACAGCGAGTTCATCACTCGCCTACCGCATTGCGACTGCACCAGTGCACAGCACTACGCGTCGTGCACTCGCACTCACACTACCAGCATCTGCATCATCCCATAAACCGAGCATTGCATCGCCACTTGCGCTCGCGACGCTGTCTGTTTCTGACGCTCAGCAGACGCAACAACAACCACTGGTGTCGCCATCCCAGCCAACGATGCATCCATCGCAGTCAGTCGATGCCATTCAACCTCCGCCAGTAGCTGCAGTAGAGCGCCGTTCAAGCGGCACTACGAACGGCGCTCGGCACGCATCAGGAGAGCTCACTATCCCAGCATCGACCAGTCAGTCGACGAACAAGCGGCTGGGACTCTCGCGTTCGCTCACAGGACTCGCAACTGTCGCGACGTCGCCGCCACGCGCTGCAGAGACGAAGATCACGCTCGGACTGGACGATCGTGATGGTAAAGACGCGACGGTGGTCGTTGCCGTCTCACAGCGCCAGCGACTGTACGAAATCCTCAAGCGCGTGAGTGCGATCGCGTCGATCCAAGAAGACGAGGTGCGTTGCTTGTCTTACTGTTGTGATCTCTACCTCTTGGTAGCGTGAAGCACTAAACGACTTGTTCATGCCCACACATTTCAGCTCGTGCTGCTCAAGAAGTTTGTCGACGCGGAGATCAGCGATGTGCTGACGGTCCTATTCGCCCTTGAACACGAACAAGCGCCACTTGTGATCACCGATAAACTCGCGCAGTTGCTCACAACCGGGTCGCCATCCAAGCACCAATCAGCAGCAGCACGCATTGAGTTGTTGCCACGCCAACATCCGGTCTGGGGTATCCAGTACCCGCTCCAGAAGATCGCTCGCAACCTCGAACAGCTTCGTAGTGGAATAACAAATTCGACCAATTTGACAAATTCGCCAACGAAGCGACTCGATGTGATTGTGCTCGCTGCAAGTGGTGCGTACAATCCCGTCCACATGCTGCACATCCGTGCGTTCTACGTCGCGCGGCAGTACGTCGAAGCGAACTACAAGTTCCCAGTCGTCGGCGCGTTCTTCTCACCGTCGCACGATACGTACGTGCGCGTGAAGAATCGCCGGAATCCACGTGAGATGATCACGAAGCGCCATCGGTTGGCGCTTTTGGAAGCTGCCGTTGCACCGTCGACGTGGATCGAAGTCGACAAGTGGGAGATCACCCGGCGGCGCGTTTTGGATTACCTCAGTACGCTCACGCACGTGCGAGAGATGTGCGAGTCGCACTTCCCAGGCGTTAAGTTCCATGTCATGTACGTCTGCGGCGTCAATACGGTCGTGAAGCTCAGCCACGCAGCGTTGCGGGACGACGGGTTTGGGTGCATCACAGTCTGCCGCCCGACGCAGACCGAGATGGTCATCAAGCAGCTCGGGAAGCAGCTCGCAAAGACGACGACGATCGTCGAAGACACCGGTGTATTGCCCTGTGAACTCGAGCGCGCGACGAGCTTTAGGGTCCGCAAAGCGCTCGCAACGACGCGCCATCTGGACGCTGCGAGTGCTGCGACCGTTGAGCTCATGGTCGGCAAGCCCGTGTTCCACTACTTGTGCAAACATGACATTGGCGCCAAGATCGCCGGTCGAGAGTCTTGGACCGATGACGACAAGCACTGGCGCGACGTTGATCGGCCGTACGTCGAGTACATTGAGTGCTGAGTGTGGTGGTTGCAAGGTTAGACGTTGTCAAAATTACGCGGAGGTTGAAGGACAAGTAAGGCATTGTATTTTATGGAGTGGCTGTCGAAAAAAATCAAACAGTTGTATTTTGGACACTATTGTCGCATTGATGGTCAAAATGACTTGTCGAAAAGACACTGCTGGACGAGCACAATTTACTGAAAGAGTGCATGAAAATGCTTGCAGCTCGTGACGTGTGTCTCGTCGTTGGCACGGCCCTTGCGGTGCTTGCGTACCAGCAGAGTGCGACACAGTATGCGCGCTGGAAAGGCCGTCGTGCGCGTGCACAGTTTCCGCTCATTCCAGCGCAGCTCCCAGACAGTGACGATGAAAACGAGCAAATGGACACGTGTGGCGACGCTGTCCCGCGCCGCATCCGCAAAGCAGAGACGGGTGCGGCTCTTAGTGGCCATGTGCTAGCATGAAGAGCAGCACTGACTATACATGCATACTACGTTTGCGTGTACAGTTCTGAGCCGCCGCACGTCGCGCATCGTGCTCGTGCTCGAAGCAAGTTGCGATATGTTCAACCAACAAGCTGTGTTGCGTACTGGTGCGTCCTTATGCTCTTCTCTGTCTCTGTCTCTCTCTCTCTACACTACACGGCTCACGCACGATCCTCTACAATCGCCAGCTGAGTGCATGGGCATCCAGCACGTCTGGATCGTCGAGCCCGCACTGTACAAGCAGCACAAGACCGAGCGCCACATTGCACGCGTACGTCCCCACGCCCATCACTACTACTCTACAGTCACACACTCCCACTGACACACACACACACACATCCTCTCGTATACAAAACTCTAGGAAGCAGTCGAGTGGCTCTCGATCCGGCGCTTCAAGACGACCGACGCGTGCATCGACGCACTCCAGCGTGCAGGCTACGCGATCTGGGCAACGGACTTGAGCCAGGACGCCGTGTCGCTTGACTGTCCAACTCTCACGCTTCCGGACCGCGTAGCGATCGTCATGGGCCGCGAAGCCGATGGTGTGAGCCGCCAGATGTTGGCAGCCGCCGACAAGCGCGTGTACTTGCCGATCCACGGGTTTGCCGACTCGCTCAACTTGAACGTCGCAACGGGGATGGTGCTGTTGCAGTTGTTTGCGCTGTGTCCAACAGCGCGTGGCGCAATGCGCGCAGGCGAGCGCGAAGCACTGCGCGACGTTTGGTACCGTCGCTTGGTCAAAGGCGCCGAGAGCGCAGATGCGTTGATACAAGCGCCACCTGCGCCGTATCGTGACTTGCGCCGGCCAGACGATCATCGGGGTGCGTGGATGGCGGGGAAAGTCAAGCGGAAGATCGTCGCACAGGAGCGAGCGATCCGAGCGACGGAGCAGGGAGCGACGACTGCAAAGACGCAGTAGAGGGAGAGATGCAACATAGAAGAGACGAAGCGCGTGCCATAGAAATAGACGCTTTCTCTCTCTCTCTCTCTCTCTCTCTCTCTCTCTCTTTCAGTTCGTCTTGTACTTTGTCGCTTGTTGGTCATTCCCAGTCGTCGTTACAGCTGTTGCGTTGTCGTGATAGAGGACGTTGCCTCTACGTCGTGCAGCTTGGACGATGCGATGGGCTGTTGTGGCAATGACCAGCACTGCGACGCTGTTGCTGCTGCTGAGCGACACGTCCGTCGTGACGACAATTGCGCCAGTCGCAAGCGCTGCGACGCTCCCAATCAGCACCTTCCAGTGCGCGTGCGAGCGGTGGCAGACAGTAAATGCAACGAACGGCATCACGAGTGCGAGCGTCGTGGAACGTGCTTCAAGCAGCGGCAGCGATGGCCAGTAGAGTGCGACGACCTACAACGACGCAATTCCAAGCGTCAGAACCGCTCAACAATCGGTCGTTAAGTACGTGCGTACTTACCATGCAACTCCAGCCAACGAGCGCAGCTGTCTGCACCAACTCCAGCAGCAAATCCGGTTTGTCGAGTGCGTAGACGATGCTGCTCGCCATTGCGCTGTACGCAAGCACAGCTATCGGCGTTGAGAGGTCGATCGTACGTCCAAGCGACTCGGCGTGTGGTGCACGAAGCGGACTGGCGCGTTGGTGTTCGTACGAGCGCAGCAAGACGTTGTATGCGTAGATCGTCACGCTACACGCGTACATGTATGTGTGAGTGGGAATGCGTCCAAGTGAAACGATTTGTGAGGGTGCTACTGGAAGGAATGATAGAGAGAAGAACGACAGCTGCAATAACAGATGAGCGTACAGCACAGCGACGATCGAGCCAAGGACATCGATGACACCGGATCGGTTGGTCCGCAGCTTTTGGCGCCACGCAAGATGAATCGGCAGACGGACAGTTTTGCTGCCAAGTGACACGGACGCTGATGACTGCAGCTCGTCGTCTCTGTCGCTATCGCTGCTAGCATCGTCTGTAAATGAGAATCGACGCGCAGCTGCAGCGAGCGGTGAGAACGAACGACTGGCTACCGCTGCTTTCGGTGAGTGCACCGTGCACACGGCCTCGAGCGCACGCGCGTCGCCTGCGATCATGAGACTCGGACACAACTCTGTGAGCTTGCGTGTTGATGCATCGTCCGTGTCGTTGGTGGTGGTGGTGTCACTTCCATCCGTGCTACACCGCGGCTGTGCGTAGCTCTTGACAAACGTCACGTGCGCGCTATCGTGCGTCGCCATGCTCGTTCAATGAAAGCAATGTATCGAAACGACGTCAGCAGAAATGCAAGATCGATGCGTGTATTTTATTATTTTATATAGTTAGATTTTTTTACCTACGATACAGTAAGCGCTTCTAGCGAACTTCTAGCATGGATGTACTGTACAGGCACTCACAACAGGCACTCATGCACATACAGTCGATGATGATGGGAATCAGCTCAAGTGTAAATGAAATCCTCGCACTGCGCTGCAGAAGCAGCGAGTCGACAGACTCCAATAGTGTCGCAAAACGCTATTGGCCGACGACTCGCTGTATCCACAACGCGTTGCTCTCAAGTTCAATGTTGTCGTCACGCTCCCGTGACTCTCGCAGTCGCTCCGCAATACAGGCACTCGCAATACAAGCACCCTTCATCACACAGTCAGTGCATCGAATGCATCTATCCTTGTACGTGTGTTTGCATCGTTCTGTCTATCGACTGCCAATGCATGTGTGTCCATAAACACTCTCGTGTTTCTCCCAATGCGCTGCTGCTGGTGCCATTCGATGGCGTACGCTCAGCGTGTGATTGAGATACCTTCTTCAATTTAGTGTCGTCATCAGAGCAGCCAGCGGACTCGACCATCAAAAGAGGGAGTCGACTGTATCAACAGCCAGGGACGCGTGGCGCTCCTAAATGCGGCCTTATACTTGCATCCTTGCGACGCAGCAGCAGTGCGTTTGGGGGATTGGAGGTCCTCATGGGCGCAGAAGCCGACAGAAACAGACAGAGAGACGCACACACACAGACTCCAGATGCAGACACACATACGCACGCGATCCGCTAACATGCACTGTTGCTGTTTGCTGCACCAATAGTGCTGATGCGCTGCAAACGCACGTACGCACACGTCTGCGTATGACTGCAATCGCAAAAGCGACGCCCCCACTACGATGATACCTCTCGTTGTGTTGTATCGTCACTGGGCAGAGAACGAGTGCAGAGGCAGACAGCGTTGCCGCGATCCACCATTGCACTCGCTCTTTGTCCCTCGGATATGGCTAAACGAACGTCACAATGGGGACGCAGGCGCACATGTACGTGCGTGTATGCAGCAGCAGCACGGTTGGTGGCGGCGACAGGCGGCGCATGAAGCGAAGAAAGCGTCGACGTGGCGGAGGTGTGATGGTTGGCGAGGTTGCTTTTGCAGAGACGAAAACAAGAGTGATTTGCATTTACTGTCACTTCGAGCATACTGTACCAAAATATATGTTACTGTAATACCAAATTTAGTACTGAAATATGTATGATGGCAAAAACGAGAGGCGATCTTTTCTACACAATATATATGAGATAATATATTCGTTAAATACATGATGTGAAATCGCTGCACAGTACGCCCGCATTGACACTATGTCATTGCTACACAAACAGTGGCGCAGTAGACGACGACGACGCTGTTGCATGCGCAACTCGCCGGTCGTGCTGCAGCAGCTGCTTGTGCAGCACTGCTTCCGCTGCTGCATCCGCGTCGTTCACATTGTTGTTGCTACTGCTGCTGCTAGAACTGCACACACTGCTGCGATGGTGGTGGTCGGGTGGCGAGACCGTAATGTGCGCGACGCTCGGCAACCGCAACGGCGTCGCCGGTGGCGCAACTGCGTACTGCGCATACGT
>JAADXH010001220.1:0-12648 GCA_023337595.1 Globisporangium camurandrum | reverse complement strand
GACCACGTCCGCACGGTCATGTACGAAGACGCTGGTCACGGCGTGTTTCTGCAGCACGTCGACGAAGTTGCGCGAGACGTCCTCGATATCGTGCAGCGCGGTGAGGCGCAGTAGTAGCGATGGCAGACGTGTGTGTGTGTGTATGTTGACGAAGAGAGACGAAGAGAATATGTGAGGATGCGAGGACGCTAAAATCGATAAACAAGTAATCTTGTGACGCATGATATGTAGTCATTGGCTGACTTCCTCTCTCTCTCTTTCTCTCTTTCTCTCTTTCTCTCTTTCTCGCTCTCTCTTCCTACAACTTGGACGCACGCTGGAACGTCGCTGCGAGGCCGTCCGCGACTTCTTCAATGTACTGGATCGTCACGCCGTGGCCACCGTCTTGGAAGAACAGTGTCTCAACGTTCGGCGCGTCCAGTCGCTCTTTCAACTTGATCGACTCGATCGGTGGAATCAAAATGTCGCGCATGCAGCCGACGAGCAAGATCGGGAAACCTGCTTTCTTGATCTGAATCAAACGGTCGTCGCTCACAAAGTGCGTCCGGATCGCCAGCACTTGGCCGAGCATCCCAACCAATCGTGGCTTGACGCGCTGCCGGCGCGCGGCGCTGTGGAATGCAAACAGCGCGTCGTACACTGATGTGTCGCTGGCAGTCGCGTCCATCCGATTCGCACGAATCACATCGAGCGGATACAGCAGCTCGAGCAAGTTGGTCACGGCTTCCGTCGCGTCTTTCGAGAACGTCGACTTGCGCAGCGGCGCACTCGCACGCGGGTCCGCGACGTACTTGCCACGCGTCGTGACGAGCAGCGAGAGCGACTGGACGCGCTGCGGCGCGAGCGCCGCGAGCTCAAGGGAGATCATGCCGCCCATGCTGATACCGACGATGTTTGCAGCCCCCCACTGGACGTGGTCCAGGAGCGCGAGCGTGTCGCGCGCCATCTGGCTCGTCGTGTAGCGCCACCACGGAGCGCTCGACCCACCGACGCCGCGGTTGTCGAATGCAAGGAGCTGAACGTTTTTGCGCGGTTGCGCTGCCGTGTACTTGTCGAGCAGCATGTCAATGACAGCCGCCCAGGACTCCTTTGCTTGCAGAAAGCCCATGATGAGCACGACGCGGTCGACTGGCAGCGGTTCGCTCGACGAGCTTTCGTTGTTTGTGCTGTGCAGCACGTACTCGATGTCGATACCGGTCGACACGCGCGCCGAGTGCACGTGCTCCTTCCCAAAGTACTTGTGCGCCGACGTCAGTGCGTCGAGCTGGCGCTGCGAGCTCAGTCCTTTTGCAACAACGAGTGGCACATCGGCCGTGTTGGGGCGGCTGTTGACCATCGTGACGGACGCCTTTTGTGTGTGGTTGTCTTAAGTGCGTGCAGACGCGCACTAACTCGAATGCTGCCATATGCCTTGCACACACCAGCAAAGTCCCTTTGTCAACAGGTCTCGCGTGTTCTGTTCATTTGCTTCCTTTCCCGACATGTTGCGTCAACACATGTTGTTCAACATCTTGCCAATCAAAAGCAACAAATTGCAAAAACTAATATGTGCACTATACTTTATTCCAGTGCTTTACTACAAAAATCTGCAATTAAACAACTTCAATCACTCGGACGACTCGGCCGTCAGGATCGAGTACACGATAACGAGCACAGCCAGGATAAATGCAATCCAGCTGTGCGTGCTCGTCCACGCACTGGCGTTACGTTCAGCCTGCAGCTGCTGCTTCTGCGCAGTCTTCTTCTTCGTGCGTGCGATCGCTGCAGCACGTGCAGCGGCGGCATTGTCACCGATCGCGTCGCCGACAACATCACGCGGTTGTTTGCGCTTGTCGACTGTCGTTTGCTTCGTGTTGCTATTGGCGGTTGGCGCTGCACCATCGTCGTCGGCGTCGGCGCCTTGTTCAAACGTTTCGTGGGGCGTCCGGCCACGCGCATTGCGCTCCGTCGCAAGGTCTGGGAACGCACTCAGCAGCACGCGCGCAGCAGCTGTTGGCCACGTCGCGTCGACGTCACAGTGCATCGCTTCTGCATGCAGCGGTGAGTTCTTCAACGCATTTGCAAGTGGCTTCGCGCCTTTTCCAATGAGGTACGTAAGCAACTCAGCTGCGTCGCTACTGCTGCTGCCAATACATACCCAGTGGCTAATGACACAGACCGTCAGTCGATGTAGCTATAAGGATAAACGGACGCATGTACAACAACATACAGTGGTGTGTTGCCCTTTGCGTCGATAGCGTTCAGATGCGCACGACCACGTTCGACCTATCGATAAGAGCGAGACACATAGTGCGTCAGAGAGAGAGAGAGAGACAGACAGACAGACAGACAGACAGAGACAGAGAGAGACAGAGAGAGAGAGTCGTACGAGGAGTTGGACGAGTTCGAGGTTGTTCTTGCCAGCAGCGACGTGCAGTGCAGTCATGCGTTTCGGGTCGACAGCATCGACTTTGGGTTTTGCGCGAAGCAGCAGCTCCATTGCATCCAGCTCTTCGTATTCTACATAGTGACATAAATGCGAGTGAGTGGCGGCCATGCATACGACAAGCAAAACAAGCGACGAACGAACGTGCTGCGAGGTGGAGGATCGTCTGGCCAGTCGAGTCCTGGACATCGAGGTCCGGTTTCGCTTTCAAAATCGTCTGGAGCATGTCGAGAAAGTGCGGCGGCTGTTGTGCGAGGCACAGCATAAGTGGCGTGAACCGGTTCTTCTTGTCCTGCGTGTTCACGGGCGCGCCATGCGACACGAGGTGCGCGACGACCTCGAGCTGATCTTCCGCGACCGCAACATGCAGCGCTGTTATGGATGCAGGCATTGAGAATGCAGAAGCAACAATGTGAGTCGTGCACGACGCACTTGTGGCGGAGTGATCAGCAAGATTGCAGATCTTGACATACAACATGAACGCACCAGTCTCCCCCTTTTTGTTCTGGTAGTTCCACTGGTTGCGCAGCTCGATAACTTTGTCGAGGTCGCCATTGCCTACACGGACATTGGTAGCATGCGTTAGCAGTCACGCAGAAGTGTATGGATGAACGACGCCGGAAGCGACATCACTCTCGCACCTGCAGCGCGCAAAAGTTGCGCCATGATGTTCGTCGTCGTTGTCGTTTTGTTGTGTTTAATTCAAAAGGATAGCAATCCCAGTATTTGCCATACGCAAAATATCTTTTGCTTCATTATATATTTTTCAAGATGGGTTACGAAATTTTGTAGCACATTTTTTGTAACCAATATGTGGATGCAGTATGAATTGAATACCATTTTTGTAACATTTTAATCTCGACAACAGTTAAAAAATTACATAGTTCCCTCGTAGTAAATGCACATGCCGCTAGCATCGCCTTCGCCAACAGCTGAGCACATGAGCGCATGAAAGAGGAGAGACAGTGATTTCATATCGTGAGCGTCAGTGTTGCGAGAAACATCAGCGCTGCAGAATCGAGGAGCAATAGTTGCATTAATATCATGGAGATTATTCCTGTTTGCGGCTTTGCGACTGCTTTGGCACAGTGAGATGACACTGTTCATTTGCTCTGTTGCATGCAGCTCATTTTTGCTAAGTAGCACACGAAACAATTATTTTCTATCGCCAAATCGACCGGGAGGACAAAAGGTTTGCTTATTTACTCTATTTGAATTCCATTTGGAGGAGATAAAGTGGTCCATCTGAGTGTGCTGCTCTTTGCGGGAGTGAGCGGCAATCTGACACGTTATGAATCTGTTTCGATGTGTGGTGCGACGCGCACATAATCGGCTAGACGAAACGTAGATGGCAGCGCAAGTTGCACATCGACGAGCATGAACGCAACGGGCGAATCGAGACAACTTGGCGCAGCTACGCAGCGCAGCGCGAATGGCACCAGCAGAGCAGCCGTATGCGTCGGCACGGGCAGGTATCTCGGCAATCACGCGTGAAGAGGCGTGCTGCGGCGCCAAGACAACAAAATGCACCTGTGCGACAAGCAAAGGGGAAGCGGAAAGCGACCCGTACTATGAGGAGGACGAAGAAGATGATGATACCTCGAACGATGCGGACAACTGCGTGGTTAGATCGGGAAAGGCGAAATTGTTCACGCGGCGTGCAAAAATGCCAACGTAGATTCAATTGTGAAGCAACATCGCGTGAGTACTTCTCAGGAACGTGAGGATGATCACGTTCTATGTGGTGCTAATTGCAAGAGGAAGTGCATGCACGGAGTCCGTCGGCGCGATTATGGAACCGAGGCGACAACGAGAGAGAGGAAATGAACAATTTGTTGACTGGCTGCAGTACACCACAGCTTTGTAAATTTATTGCGAATTAATAACAACTATTTGAGCTATTGTTGTAGATCAGTGCTAGTGCAAATGACACAAAGAGTCGTACGGAAAATCTCAGTGACGCACGAACATCACACCCATGCCATATCTAATGTATGTACGAAAAGGACACCGACGATCAAATGCGGATACCAAAAGACATGACGGATTTCTGCCGTGAAGCTGTGCAACGCCGGGGTGTCGTATAGCAGTATCATGCGATATCTGCGTGCTCAACCGGCTATAAATTTCACACCAAAGAAGTCTATACTTGTGCGCCACTACGCGCCGAGAGATACACTGCGCCAAATGTGGAAGGTCGTTGGATAATGTACCTCGGCAATTACTAAGGTCGAGGGAAACGTGGCGTAGTGGTTAAAGATGTATCTCGATGATTGGAGTAAGGATGAAGAAAACACAGCGTGGCTGTGTAACGGGAACGTCGATGGACAGGTTTGAAACGGCTGCTTATGTGTGGTTGACGACAATGTATTTGCTGTCGCTGCTGCTCTATCTTTCCATTTATCACCACGTTTGAGTGCGTTCGATTGTGCTTCAAGCAGCCTACATGCGAGGACCTTTCAGGACCTACACGGAAGTTGTCATGATTGATGCGTCCCATAAAACCAGCATCTCCAACATCAAGCTCTTCTCGTGTATGGTGCATGATGCCATCGGAAATGGTCAGTACGTGCATGTGTGTGAACGTTGAAGAGATGAACGATGCGCTTGTTTGAGTCTGTAGTTTTGAACAACTTGAAAAATACATTACGACATACTAGTTTGTCGATTCAAGGCCTCACGAGCATATTTCAATAGTGTCCAGTTGCGTGTGGTGGCGTATGCTAACTCATTATGCGAATTGCATTCATGTTGCGTGCGCCAGTATGTGCTGTGTCTGAATATATGTACATACTCTATGCGTTCCGTAATTCTACTACACAATCACACCCTTATCGAGATAAAACGCATGTAGAAGGTGACGTCAGTGTGTAAGAATTTCAATGCGGCTAGCAAAAGCAGGAAGATGATCAAAGATCTCATGGGTGATATGGATTTCACTGAAATGCTCTGTCGCTCACCGCTGCGTTTCCGCTCGCTCGTTTGCTGTTATGCCATTGGCATGTGAATATATTGTTGTTCAAGGAAATCATACCCGACGGTTACGCGCTGGCGAACGAGAAGATCATATTTAAAGCAACAGTAGAGCGGCTGCTTAATACCTAGACTAAAGTTTAGATAGTCCAAGGTAATATGGGAGTAAAAGACCGGCATGGTCATCAACGTTTGTGTGCTTACGCTCATGTGTCGTCAAAACGATATGGAGGAGAACTGGGAGGCTGAATAATCTCATAACACGATATCTCGCGTGATGACGAAGAAGAGCAAAAAATTGTCAAAGTCAAAAAAGAACGAGAACACGCGCATCGTCGTCTTAGAAACGTCTATGCAGATCGTCAACATTTTAATCTCGGTCGTTTACTGAGGTGCTCAGCTCTGTTAATTTGCCCGAAGCGCTGTAGTAATTTCGTCGTTTTGCTGTGATGAATGCACACAGGTTTCCGCGTAGAGACGCGGAGAGTGTCGGTGACAGCACGTGTGACCCCAGCGCGCGAGACTACTCCATTTTTTTCGCTTAAAGACCTTGACAAAGCAGCACATATGTATACGACAATTCGCGAGTCTCTTAACGCGTGCCGTGATGCCAACAAAGCCAGTTTTCTTGTCGGTGGCGACTAGTACACGGAGGAGATGCTCCAGATGATTGAGAAGTATGATTCCGCGCTCGAGCGAATCCACATTGCCGTCACCGTGATGGCCGACAATGGGAGTCAATCGCCTAAGAACTAACATCCGGACAAACTATAAGTTGAAGTGCTGCATCGCGCCCAAGACAATGTTTACACAAATTGTCAGTTACATCCACTGGATGATCTTCTCGATGTGGCTCAAGCACGTCGCTCCCGTATTGATTCACGTTCGTACGGCAGTTTTAGGTCTATCTCGCATAAACTAACTGCAGAGTTGATACTGCGACAAACTTTAGTAACATTACGTAGCATCAAATTGGCGAGGAGACAGTTAGTGATACTACAAAGTTATACGAGCAGTAGGAGCAGCGTACACCAAGTAACAGTGGCGTGCTAGTAGTGTATGAGTCATATCAGCAGTGTTGGAAACAGAAGAGCAGTTTATAGCTCATTAAGGAAGTGCAGGAGTGATTGCAGAAGGGCGCTACAGATATGCATTCTATTACATAGCGCGCGTCAGTGTGCACGCACAGTCGAGATCATACTAGTGTGTACGCGATATGTTACAAAAAAGCACTGTACATTCACACTAAGTTGTGTACAACACACCATTTGTATCAAGCTTTGAGCGACTGCTACACAAATACGGCGCCGCTTGGGCGCGGTTCCTGCGAGCTAGAGGCATTTCTAGTGTGTGTCAGAGAGGAATGGTACTGGTGGTTGCACATATTGCGGCGTGTAGACATATCCCCAAATAATCAAGTAACGGACATACAAATACACGTACCACAGCAGTAGCACCAATAATGTCTCCTGGAGATCCTGACGTGCTGACACCGAGGCAGCCGCATCTCGCGATACTTATTCCTATTGCACTGCCGCTTGCGTGTGCTCATATACTACAACCTCCTTGCCCACGTATGCGTGTTGCGCTGTTAATGTGCCATGAGCTGTGATGTGCACATCGTCGCTCAATATGATGGACCTGGCGAATTAATATCGGTTGTCTTTTATGAAATGTCAGTTTATAGATCGATATCAAGTATTGTGCAGTGACAGATAAAAACCTCCGTGATGTTTTAAGGTTTTTATCGAGATCCTCCTCAGTCACTCACTAAATTTGAGCTTCGATATATACTTTTTATGTTCCATAAAATTACTCTAATTTGGTGCTCCTCGATTAGCCCAGTTATAAAGGCTAATTGTTCGTCAAAAGCAGTGGGATACGCTACTTCCAGCCGCGGCCAAATCGATGTGTACACTCCATCGATGAGTAGCTTGCACGAAACTACACTACCAACGTTTGCTGCTTGGTAAATCTCGTTACGTCGACTCTTAAGTAGACTCTGGGATACAAAAATAGACATTTTAACAAAAACATTTGGTTTGTGCCTTTATACCTGATGTTTGGCTAAACGTGACATATTGACATATTATGTCACAACCTCAATATCGCTTGCACAGTTGGAGACAACATACAAGACACGATTCTATGTCCGAGACAGTGTTGTCCACTTCACTCGGTAAACAAATGTCATTGAGCGTGCCTACACAAATCAACCACAAGCGCCACTCGATACACATCGATTGGCAGAGCTACGCTTCATTCATGTCCTTTCTCATTTGCGTGGTTACATTGTATCATTTTGCATGCTTTTTGTCTCTCTCATATTTGTTTACGCTCACCTTCACATACTGCTATGCCATATATATTTATCACTTAGTTTACTACGGCGCAGCAATACCTCCGCTGCTTGACACGTTAACAAATCATTGCATGACGTCGTTCAGATCGACTTCTCACGATTTATGCTGATATCGACCGAACTTCATTGTACAATAGCGTTGGATGTACCTGTTTAATTATCAAGCACACGGTATTACACGAAAATATTCAATTTGAGGGTATGAGTAATTCACAGGATTGGGAGTGGGAATTTGCGCAGAAAAAAGGGCGTCGACATTGGGTGCGTGCCGAACGGAATAAGCGGTGAAATTCATACTGGAATTTGTAGTGATTCGACTGTTCATTTTTTATTCAGTTTGTAAACAGAAAGATAAACAGATCAATGTGCGATCGAGCGAGCGATGAGCGGCCGCAAGCGCGCAGAAAAGTGAGCACATCACAAGCACCAACTGTATCAATCTCGCGCCCACCCGCGAGACCTGTTCCGATCGGCAAATATGCATCCCTATCCATTTACGAGCGTAGGCGAGCATCCTGATTAGAACAAGAGGTTGCACAACTTCAACTTCTGCGACGTCCGCATTGCTACCACAACCAACCGAGCCGACTACACCAAAACAGAAACGAGACGACGAGCAATCATGAGCCACAGTAATAACGAAACGTACACCGCATCAGCAAACTCGCGTGCTGTGCGTACTAGTGGACGTCGATACCAATTGATGGTCTACAGCCGACAGTACACCTGCCACGACACGACCTGCTGCAGCTGTTGCACCGGTATTGCGGTGAGTCATGGTACCGTGCCACCACAGCCTACGACGCGTCGCCTGCTGCTGTCTCCTGTCGCTACGAGTACTGCGGTTGCCGTGACATCGGCACCACACAGTGACACCGGAACCGCACCTGTGACACCGGCACCGCACAAGCATGTGGCTGAAGCGCCAAAAACACGAACAACATTTTGTGATGTCTGCGTGAACGACATCACGATTAAATAGGCACTAACGTTGGATTACTGTGCATGTACACGATGACAACACTCGAATCTGTCAAACCGGAAGCAAAGCAACGCCGAAAAGAAAAGAAGGATGATGCCGGAGCTTTAACCGGAGTGCAGCGTGTCGGGCAATTGATCAAGATAAAAAGCGCGCTGCGATTGATCAAGCTGATGCTCGCTGCCATCAGCAACGTGAAGCGCTCACACAATAGGCTGCATGCGCCAAGAAACAGAACGCCAACGTCGTGAACAAACACCACCATAACGAAGACTCGCCAAAAGCAGCGTTTACACGACACCCGTATTTTCTAACCCGATGGCCAATGTAGATCCAGTTGCTGCTACGACTATTTCGCACTGTATATTTGTGCTACGACAACAACGAACGTTGCAATTGTTAAACTGTGACGGAGTGGACATTGGCAACGTGCCGAGGTAAGACGAAGTCGCAGACGCGACCGACGATGACGTCTCCGTCGCCCCGATCCTATACATATGTTATGTGGACGTTAAAGTAGTCCGCTGATGATGTCGGCCTTGATTCTGACATGGATCGTTTGCGCCGAATGCGTTCATAGAGATAGAATGATACGTGCGATAGTAGAATTGTACGTAATACACTTCGTGTTTTATTAGCGAATCATTTGGGCATACATTACTACTATTGAACAACATTTAAACGTTTCTGCACAGACCTATTGCCAGCGTACACGGACTACGCGAATTAGGACCTCGACAATGGAAGTCCAATGGCTGCATAGAGACGCCGCTCACTCTCATGTTTTTCTTTATGCCACACTATTTGTGTTGCAAGAATGCACTCGATACGAGTTAGTATGCAGACCAGCAGTTGTCCGGACGTATCGATCTTGTGTTTGTAAGCGAAGGACCAGACGACAGGCGCACGCGCGTGAAAATAGAAAGCAGCGTGTCGAAGGTCAATTAGGTGCAACTGCATGAGCTGCTCGTTTGCGTTGGACTTGTGATCGCGCGCATGCTCATCACGCACACACACCAACTCTCTGATCATTAGGCCACTACTGGTGTCGGCGCGGTTTCTGCGCGCACGTTTGGCAACTACATGTCGCAATCGGTTTGCGTACATCATGCCAAATCTACACGTTCCCAACAACGCCGCATTAGAAAGCAAGCACGACCGTGCGAGGACAGTGCGTAGCATCGAGGACGTGTCGCAACACACATTTTGCCAGTATTTTCAGACGCCGTTAAACATTGCATTTGACAAGGCTGTACTTCTGTATCGTTTTCGCAACAATCCTACAAGCTAGTACATGCGTGACAAACCACACAGGTGGTAAACAATGCTATTCGTGTCTTGACGCGACCAGACAAAGTACTGCCTACGGTACGGTGTATGTCCAGCACGAAGACTATTCATGTATCCTGTTTTTCGCAGTGATGTTGTGATTTGCGTAACTCCTCTGACTTGAAAGAGGCTGGGGAGCCCACGTTTTGTTACTCAGTGTTTAATGTCGTTCCTGTTGCTTTTGCGACGTTTTATAATGTTGTTCCAGTAGCATCAAAGTTTACTGCGGCAAAACACAGATGAATACTAGGCCGGCAGCCGTGTCGAGCAACCTTGCAACCCTCGACACAAGCGCGTGTGTTGCACTTGTTCGTGACAGACTGCCTCTACACCTCGGTCCAGCTGAAACTGTAGTTCCCTGACCGATGTGTGTACGGCGCTGCCACTATCATGTGCAACCCGCATGGATACCCCGACCCTGTGCGCGAGCGGAATCATCCATGCACGGCAGCCATCGTCCGCGGCACGATGCGGATGGCCGAGAACCGTGCGTGTCCATCCATGGCCGCGTTGGTCTAGTGGGACAACAAGCCGGTTCAAATGCTTTGCACCGGTGGCAGTCGCGCCATGCAGACTTTCGGTATTTTTACACAAGTATCTCAAGTCGTTCCGGTTGATAACCTTACGAATAAAAACGTATTAACAAACGACATCTTCTACTTGATTTGTAATTCTAAGAGCACAGTGCCTAGCGGCCAGCATGTGACTTTGTCCTGTCCACCGAGTGTGCGCAGAATATCAACGTTGGATGGGCAGGGTCAACGTGCACGACCGTTTTCACTTACAGCGCTACTCAGCAGTCGGTAGTGTACATGAAGTACTACAATGGGTTGTTTGTCGGAGTTTTGGACATGGCACTTGTCAACGCGTTCGTCGTGCACCGCACGACTTGCAAGCGTGAAGGCGCGAAGGCGCCCGACCATGCCAAGTAGCTGCTGCGTTTGCGCGTACAGCTATGCAGCCGCCGACTGAGCTCGACGGTGGATCCTCGCTCGACGAAGGGTGTGCAGCGCAAGGCGACGCGCTCATGAAAGATATGCTTGCAGTACAAGAAAAACAGGTGCGAGCGCATGAACACCAAGTGGAGGCGCCCGGGTTTCAGCCCAGACGGATAAAACGCGCCATCTCAACGCGTGAAGTATTTGATGCCGCTCGTGTGTAAATTACTAACAAACGACATGCTGTTCATGTAGCTTCTATCTATTAAAACGTTGCTCGACAGCGCTACAACAACAACCAGCACAGTTGCGCCTACAACTGGCATGCTCTGTGAAAGAGCGACACGGAGAAGGTCAAGCCGAAGAAGGGCACGCGCAGTACAGTCTTGCGTCGCCACGACGTGAAGCGCAAACGCGGCAGCAATGGCACGGAAGTGACGATGACACGCATCAAGACACAGACGCCAACAGCAACGCACCAGACGCCAACGCCCACGCGCAAGTCGACACTGCCAACGCTCAAATAGACACCGACAACGCAACAGCCAATAACACTAACAAACAGCAACATGCGCGACGACACGCACAACAACGACAGCGACAGCAACGTGAGCAACAGCCAGGACGACGGAAGGGACAACAATTATGAGGGCGAAGAACAAGAAGAGGCCCTCGAGGAGCTGGACAAAGGAGAGAGAGACGCGTTTGAGCCGCCTGCGCCGCCTGCGCCGCCAAATCTGACGATTGCCTCGTAGCAACGCCGTCGTGCGCCACCAAGCACGCGTAGAGCAGCGGCAGTAGTGAGCGCACGTCCAACAGCGCGGGGGGGGGGGTTGACGAGCGGCAGCGCGGCAAAGAAGACGAGTGGTGGCAAGGCGAACACGAAGGCGCTAGCGAAGCTAGTCGCGAAAGCCAAGAAGCGCGACCCGAACGTGTCGACGGATGACGACAGTGAGTGTATCTCGCTCTTAACGCGCACAAGCGCATTCATGTTTGGCCGAAACACACCGAATACATGTCACGTTGTATTTGACTACCGATGCTATTTGTTGGTATCTATTTGGCAAGTTTCTTGTTGAGGTTACACTGCAGTCTTGCTGATGTTATGCTTTTGCAACTGAACCCAATAAATAGGGCAATGAACCAATGGTACAGGAATGACATTGAACCAAGATTATGGCAAAAATAATCGACTTTGGTACTCTCGATGTAGTTCCTACCAGCGGATCCGATGAAAAAGAGTACAAATCGTTGAATTTTTTGACAAGACCTTGCGTCGTACTTTTTCGTGTCACATACAAAGTTTATTGACACTGCTTTTTGCTAATGTCGTTCGAACGAAATCCCAGGGTTGCAAAAGAGATCTCATATTTTTCGGGGACCAGCGGGCGAACGCTAGTAAATCGTATCTTGAATTGCCATTTCAAATCTATAAATTTATCCTTCTTTGCACTTCCCTGCACTTTCCTCCGCTCTTCCCTCGCACCTTCCCGACTTTTTTACTCGACTCTGTCGATCTCGTTGCTTGTTGCTATTGTACATACCGCGCGTTTCGTAGTCGCGTTGGGATCCTCTCATTATCCACGTCACTTGTGTCACATCCATTCCTTTATCAATCTACACTACAGCACGTGCTTTTGAG
>JAADXH010001219.1:0-12651 GCA_023337595.1 Globisporangium camurandrum | reverse complement strand
GCGCGGTGAGGCGAATGCGAGTCGGTGGTGCTGGCATCTTTCTGCGCTGTCCAACAATGGCGTGTGCGAGCTCTCTGTTGATTGTCGGCATTTGCTGCCAGTCTTTGCTGCCAGTCTTTGCGAGTGTTGTGAAATGTGATTGTATCGGTTTGAACGGGATAGCACATTGGTCAAGTACATTTATCGATTTTGAGGGGATATATCAATGTTACAGGGCGCACTAGTTAGAATGGTGTCTGTACACGAATCTATATACAGACAACTCCCACTGCTATACTTATAACAGCCGCTCCTGGAACTTTTTCGGAACTTTAGATTTCACAAGCTACACATCGCGTGAAACGGACGAAGTGTGGATTGTGACAATGTCAAGTGTTTGACAGGTACAGTCAGAAATATTGTATTGGGGTCAACTGACGTGACCCAATACATAGAGTTATTATTTTAGTAAGTAAGAAGGCAATTAGATATGAACAATTAGTTAGAAAGTAGATTAGTTGTTTAGATATTAGTCATTAGTTAGATGATGTGGACTACATCATTAAGGAAAGGAAGCTCGTGAAGCGAGTTCCACGTAGGGTTTTAGTGAGATGCTGACGTGTGGGCATCTTTCTTGCATACGTCACGAGCTAGTCAGAGTGATACCTAGTTTGAGTGGTTGCTGGCAATCTGCCAGCAACCGCACATGCAAGTAAATAAACAGTTAAAGAATCACCACGCTCAACACAAGCCTTTGTTGTTGAGCCGCTTACACAATTGAGGGAACTATTCAGTTCCATTCGTCACGCTCTTGCTTCTACGTAGAGCAAGACGCTTCCTCGCGCAAGGTGCTGTGTAACGTTCCGTTTCAAATATTGCCTATTTGTTACAACACGAAACTATTTGACATATTTCGAATTACTTCAACTTGACATAAGTACATATACCTCGCTGTACCACTAGACAATCTACCATTAGATCGATTGTCTAATAGGGTTTTCCGATGATGTAAGAAATTGCGAATGCGTGACGGCTTACGATATGTAATACCGCTACGGCAGAACATCCAAATCATTGCCGATGACTTGAGCCGCGCCGCCATCAACATCCCGGCGTAACCTGCACAGTCTCTGATGTTATCAGCGCAACGCCGATTCAAATTTGGTTTTACAGACCCATCTACACATAAGTAGACTATTAGATCGCATATTAGATCGCGTGCAACCACCTTAAAGCGCAGCGTTCATTTTTTCACTGAAGGGATTTACGGCTAGTGGTACACTCACTTGCCAATTGTCGTTCAAGGCGCGCAGTATCATAACACGATAGAGTGTATATCTCAACTAGTGACTCGTTGCCAATTTCAAAGTGTTGCAGACAGCTCCAAGAAATACATAGCATTGATACGTAGCGGTCTCATCGGCTAATTATAATATGAAGTAAGACATCACGTATTTTAGAAAGTACTACGCAATAGCCGTGATTTCCTAGTTTTCAATGGTGTAAAAATATTATTGTAGGTTCATTAAGTGCTAATAGGAGTTTAACGACATGTTTCTGTTTAATCCTATATTAAATCCAACATCAGAGCTGGTGTTGCAATTCATAAGCAATAACTTGAATTATTTCAGAAAACACCTAATGCAGATTTATCCAACGAATGTAGGTCTACATGTTCTGTTATATGACTAAGCGCGTTCATTTCAGCATATCACATTAACAACATCCATCTCACTCTAAAAATGATTAAAAAAGCACCTCACCGTCAAAACAAACGAGCGATTGTGCACTTCCACGCTTATACATCATCAACTCTTAGCTCGTCGTACAAGTCACTAAAATCCAGCACGAAAAGCAGGTAAGCATCTTTGCCGATGCGTGAAGGCGCGCTACTTCGTTTATATCTGCAGTCAACGTTTCCGAGTTTGTGTCAAAAAAAATCGAGTCGTTCTTTCTGTACTTGACTATAGGGGATCACAGAATTTGATGTGCAGTAGCAAACGTACGTTCTCTTCACAATTGTACATTTTCACAACTATTACAGGATGTTTTGTAAATATAGGTCAAATATGCGCTGAAATAAATATGGAACCAGCTGTATTTTTCACAATCCGAGCAAAGATAATATAGAGATGTATATTTCGAGATCTCACATACAACTACATATGTGCCACAAACTTGACAATGGTACTTTGTTATATATCTGTCGCACTCCACAACCAACAGTCTTATTTATAATTCACGACATTAGAGTTAAAGAGCCTATGACGCCCTCTCACTTCGAAACTGATTAATGATGAATGACAACAACGTTTCTTCTACACATGTGGTGAAAGTATCAAATCGCGAAAATCCCAAGTTTTATGCTTCGATTATTCGTTTCGTAGTTTCAAACGATTAACCCTTACAAGCAGAATAAATACACTTTGCAACAACCATGTCAATAACGCGAACTTATTACACTATGTGACGTCACATCGTCAATGCTGAACTACACACTAATGATGGCACATCTAGAAATCGGACTTGTAGTATTCGAATAAAGTCGTATCAGCAAAATGTGTATACCAAAGAGCAATGGGGAAGGAACTTATCTTCCGTTTAATGTAGATGCCTGTAGCAAGATGGTTGGTCAGTAACCATTTTACACAACCGTCAAGCAGTAGCAGCTGTGCTAGCACCTATTGGGTGATAAATAAAAGTTCTAAAAGGTAACAAAGATGTACAGTCTCTATCATGCTATTTATACTATTTACCACCAAAACGAAAACTGAAATACTACGTTTTTGCGAAGTATACACAAATCACACTTATACCGCCTTGTTCGCCGCGCGACTTTAATATATATTGTACGAGATAGTACAGAGTCATGTAGGATACGTTCTGTTCATAAGTATTCAGCCTATAGTGATACAGGATGCTGATTCGATTTTGACGACGACAAAGACGTATTCAATAAACTCAATTCACTCGTCCTCGCAATCTTGGTATACGGCTGTGAATGCAGTAGAATATCATTTAGAGAACATATATTGCTAAACTTTTAAATAACTTAGTAGTCAAGTCTACCGTAGACATAGTATTTTACTATATACATCATTAATTAATTTGAATGCATCTATATATCACATAACTTTGAAATGAATATAATTATCACTAGGTTCATACATCATTTGATAATGAAACCTTCATATTGGTAATTTGAATAGAGTGCTTATCGGGCAACGCGTCGTTAACCTCTTGTTCTCCCAGGCAAAAGTTGTTTAGATTTAAGAGAGTTCAATTGAGATATGTAACTACATGCGCTAAGAATCTTTTATGAATGTGTGTATACATGAAAAAACAATGAGACGCCTGTGCGTGCAATATGCTATCCGTTTTCTGTCGTGCAGTCGTAGACTGTCTCAATACCAAGCATGCATGTTGTATAAGTGTCCAAAACACGATTATACAAATTTTATTTGTTGTAATAGCATGCATGGCAAAGGTGATGCTCACTCCCAACGCATGTGTCAACAGAAATACTGATCATAGAGACATTCAAAAACTAGCTTAGACTTTGAACAAACGAAGCAATCACAAATGTAAGACTGAAATGCAAATCGACTCTTTAATCTTGCTCCTACTGAGTTCCTACACTGTCCTACTCGCTGCCTACTTGCGCTGTCCGCGCACCAACAAAAGCTCACCTTCGCCCTCGCTGCCCTCGTCGTCGACTTCTACTTCCTCCACTTGTTCTTCGCTTTCGTCCTCGTCCTGGTTCTGCACTGGTGTGCACTTGCACTTTCCGAGCAGGCGTCTTGATACGCGCATCTTAATGCCGCGACCAACGAGCAGCTATAGCAAGCCCGTGCGGTCGCGCCATAATTTGTACCAAATATGGAAACAGGTGAGCGTGCTGTTTGGTGCTGCTCGCGCGCACGGTCAAAACAGGGTGACGCGATCGACGCCGTAGCTGCAGTATAAGCGTCACGCCTGCTCTCCGAGCTGCTCTCCTTGAGCAAGCTGCACACCATGCATTGGCGTGAGTGTCGGTGGTGGTTGGCGTCACCGAGAACTTGAGAAATCGGAACAAGCTCCGGTTGTACTTACGAAAGACCGTGCTCTGTTGCAGCGAGTAACGGTGCAGCACAATATGGTCGTCAATGCCCACGGCGCCCATCCACCACTGGTAGTTTGTCATGGCATGCAGGTACTGCGTCGTATCTTGCGTGCTGTCAGGCAAACGTCGCGCTATTTCGTGTTGTAGAAAAACAACATCATAACGAATTACACGGTAGCTATCGATGCATGCAACACAAGCTATGGATGAATGCAACACTTAGGCAACAAGCAACGTACATATACCACATGACGACATCTGCTGGCTGTCGCCCGTGGTTAGAAGTTGGACCGGGCAGTTGTCCCACTACGCCATTGCCGTCATAGACGAGCCAATCTTGGACACCGCCATGCGAGTAGCGCAGTGGTTGATTTTAAATGGACGGGGTCAGTTGATCTACGTAGATTATCTGGAAAAGCCGAAGCGCGGCGGCATGGCCATACCGCTGATGAACACGCGCATAACCAGCATCTCCAGATCAAGCCGCACGACGTGAAAAGCGGTCCTCCACGACCGCGTGATGCAAGCCTCGCGCAGCTCACTGACAAGACATAGTACAAGTTGCGAATGACCGCTGCTGGCCCGGTGGGCGGGTCGTTCGACTTGGCAGCGTGCTGCACCTATCCAAAGTACACTTTTAGATTTCAGATGTTCATACAATTCCTAAATAGATATGTCACATAACGTTAGTTTCAACATGCCAATATGGACCTATTTTTAATATACAGAAGCATGACAACATAGCGGATGCAATTTCGGATAACTGTTTCATCAAACACAATGATCGGCAGCAGCTTCATGCAGACTGTCTAGGACGCCCTTAGCATGACGTCAACGCTCGAACAGATCTTCCATGCGTTGATATGTAGCGCTCGACATTCGGTGTCGTTCGTGTAGTGGATGTTGCGCATGATGTGCTCGAACCGAGACATAAAGTGTCCAAACTTTCCAATGACACCGCTCCGGTCGTGGTCAGAGCCCAGTGATCAGTGAAGCGTCGAGCGCGAGACGTGAGCATCATTGGAATGAGAAGTCGAATACACTTCAGCAGCTCATGCGGCTCAACTTCCGCAATGCGCAACCCACGCTCCGAAATGTCGTCGCTCGTGCAAGTGTTCGTCTCGTCATGGCTCGCATCCACTAGATCGGCGACGTGCTTCGTCTCATGCGCGATGCATTGCAAAAGTGACTGCATTAAATATAACAAATATGAAGGGTGGGCAAATCCACCAACTGCGACACTACACGCAACGGGCCAGGCCATCTGGCGCTCAACTCCGGCTAGCTCTCTTCCGGCAGAAATAGTGACGAATCTGCGAGTGTAGTAAATTATGACATATGTTTGCGATGACAATCTCTAATTACACCGAGCAAAGCAACAAATACGTACCGCGTTACAGCAATTGGTGCGCACTAGGCGTTAGCGCCCGGAATTCGAGGCAAAATCAGCAAGCTAGCTGCATGGAAGCGGTGGACACGATATTCCGTCCTCGCTGGACGCGAGCGGCGGGGGCGCATCTAGCACAGCCTCTTTGTTCTTGATTTCCTCGATGTTCACGTAGATACATGGCTTTCTGCCATCTTGTTTCCTCGTCGGAGTGACGAACTCGTCTGTCGAATTCCCTACACGGCAACCGACGCAACAGCACGCCCAGCTGGAAGCACCGGAGTTGTAGTTGGTGGCGGCAGTTGCGTCGCAATGTATGGTACAGTAGGAGATGCGGTGGGTGGTGTGGATGATGTAGTGGGTGATGCTGATATTAAGGCTGCAGCAGCTTCGGCTTAAGCAAGCAAACGGTGCGCCGACTCTCCGCAAAGTGGCGCAAATCGACGACTCGTTAGCTTACGCCGTGTGCTCCTGTTGGTTTAGTGTGTTGCTTCGAGCAGAGCGCGCTGCTACTCGCTCCGCCAACATATCTGTCGCGCAGCGTCCTACTCTGCGCGGCTGAAGTTCTTGCGCGTTGCCACTTTTGCCTGGAGTCTTTCGCGCACAAATCGGCGTCAAAGAAGCGCCTGCTGGCGTGCTGGGCGGCGGCAGAACCGCTGACGTCGATACTACAACCGCTGCAGCTGCAGCAGACGCCGCCGCCTCGAGTGACAGTTAGCAGAGATTGCTGCAGCAGCGCATTTTTCTAGCGTGTCCTTCGCGACGATATCCGAAATGAGCGTTGAATTACTGCTCTAAACGGTTTGTTTGTGTAAGTTGGTTGCTAACTCCTCTTTTGAACTGCGTTCTTCGCATGCATCGCAGTCTCGACTTTTCTCTAACCTTGCTTGATCATACAGATGCATATGTCTGGGACATTGAAACTTCAATTGTGGAGCTGGAATTTTTTTTTGCCGTAACGGTTTGTCTTATAATTCGTAGGTAATGATTTTGTTGAGCCAATGCTATTGCGGGATGTTATCATCCATTGTAAACATTTGTACATGTAGTAACTTTTAACATACGATCCCAAAACGGCGATATCTCTGGTTGTAACACAAACACGGGTATGCGCGGATTGGTGTAACAGAAACAGCGGCAAGTGATGTTTTCGTTCAATAGTTCTAGATCGCAAATTTTCTGCGCAATACAATATCATATTTTTGTCTAAATTTTGGCGTTTGCAAGTGAATGCGAAACTTTTGACGGCTAACATGGCACAGCACTTAATCGCATCCTTTTTCTCTTGCCAGGCATGAGAGGAATGCTCTCCGCTACAACACGTATGTCTTGTTGTCATTATAGTATAGAGAAGTTGAGCGATTAGACATAAAATAGGTAAGGTTAAGAAATCACATACATAAATGCAACTATACCCTCTGGCAGTTCGGTAGCATCGGTTACAGCAATTGGGCTCATATAGAAAATGAAGTTTAACTCTTGTTGGTATTTACATGTGTTGCTGTTAGAATAATGAATTATCCACCCTTCCACTACCCGATTAAGCAAAAAAGTACCCTCGCAAATACAATACCGAAACACTTTCCTGTAGATGCAGAACGACAACAACACAGAAATGATCTCTACTCACTTGTAACGCATAGAGCATTTGTTCATGCACACAATATTCGTATTTTCTTGCATGCATGATCGCCTAGTCTTCAACGTACAAAAAACACGATGATCTAGCCGTTGAAGCGCATGCATGACTGCATGTCTGGCTAAATTAGTCTCTCGTAGACGCCAGCTGTTCATCTCTCTACTTCTCTCGTTCTCTCTCTTTCTCTTTCTTTCTCGCTCTTAATATGTGTGTGCGTATGTTTCCAATGCGTGAGCGCATGATAGTATCTGCGTTTGTTTTGTACGCACTCAAGAATGTCACTTTTAGGGTGTCGCCGTAACAATTGAGGGTGTCTCTCTAACAGACTCGTCAAAAAGTAGTTGAGATTCGATTATTGAACATTCAATCGCGATTGACTCAAGGGCAAGCACACATAAAATATTCGGAAAGTGGAAGAGTAAGAATATATAAGTGTCAGAGGGATGTACATTACGCGAGATAGATATATGTGGAGGTAAGATAGAGAGAGAGGGAGGAGAGAGCTGGAGAGGAGTATAGTTGTATAGTTGTTGACGGGTGACGCGATGACGAACAAGACAACGATGAAGAAAGTTGTGTTTGAGGGTTACTTATTAATGGTTTGACGCAGCATTTTATGCCCAACTCGGCGAAGTAGCACGTGTGGCTCGAGCTGGTTGTATACAATAAAATTGAATGTAGCGAGCAGCACGTATATCTGTGTGTATACAGTTATAAGTACTCTGGTAATATCGACAGTGTAGATGTGTTGTACATTTAAGATAAGCTCTATTTATGTCGCATCATTTAGAAACACGATGTATATTTCTAAATAAAAGTACTGCGCAAAAATAGTCTTGTTAGATCCTTTATACAAAACCGCAGGTTAGATAATAGTGTTTTATAAACTGAAAAATGTCTTACTGATGTACTTCAATAGCTTAAGTCAGTACATATATAATAAGAAAATGATCTTAGTCCTTGTCGGTCTTGCCTATACTGCTCGGTAAACGAATGTTGCTGGGCCCGCCAATACAGATCTTGTTACACACGCCGCTCGTTAAGTTGACTTAGCAGCATGCAGCATGTTTGCTTTGGCTACGATCCATCTTTTCTCGCTTAAACGTACATCTACATTTGTACTTGATACTAATACTGGTACATAGTATGCAATTTATCTCATACCCATATATGTATCAAAGATGACTAAGTGGTGTTAACTGAGTGGAATCGTCATTAATTGTGGGTAAGGTAATTGCCTGGGTGTATTACTTCATTTTAATCATGATAGGATTGGTATTTCTGCTAAACTGTGAATGTCGATGATATTTTTATGTTTGTATGTAATATATGTAATTGCGGATAATACTCTTCCCTTCTCACGATCGTCAATACACTAAGTGTGTGTATATGACATGAATATTTCTCCTCGATATAGACTTGGAATGTGATTCATGATTTGTGAATTAAATAAACATTTTTAACAATAGTTATGGCACAAGAAACGCGTCATTAATATATGTATGCTTATTGCTCAGAAAAAGTGTATGTTTGTATCGAAAGCACAAGTAGCGTTTCTATCCGCTTCAAACCTACACCAATATAGAGTATTTGACGATAGTATATTAAATACATATGTACCATGTTATAACATATAAATGGTTATAACAACGAAATAGTAATTATTTAGTCGTCTTACTACGGTTTTGACACGGTTATACGCCATAAGACTTTTTTACACAGAAGTGTTATTAATCCCTTTTTTGTGTTTCTATAGCTATAGGTTTTACTAAAATCCTTTGTGACTGCACTTTAAACATGGCTTTTGGGCATTGTCAAATATGAATTGAAGTCGAGATATGAAACAAAGATATATATAACACTGGGCCAGCCTTTTTACAAAAACCATATCGAAAGCGTATTACAATAAAAAAGCAGAAATTGTGTAGTGATACTTTTGTGTTAAGTGGTAAGATATATAGTATAACTTATATAATATATATCTTACCGACATGATACTTTAGATTTGAATCGTTCAGACGAGGCCTACATTCCACAGTGCACTCAACCACCGACGTATATGATTCAATATAATTTTTTCTCTAATTCTTATCTGTAATTCAATTGTCAACTCTTAGCGAGACAATTTGACGATTAGCCCTTTTTGCCTTTTAATCGTTTTTGTAGCTGCTTATGCATAACAATACTTCGATTTACGGTCTTCAACGTAGCAAACGACACAGTAGTGAATAAGGTAGGTGTAATTATTCGGTACAGTATTGTATGCAGAGCGTGCTTGGTTACAACAGCACGGTGTGGTACGAATACCATTAGAAATGCGCTACATGTTGCCCGTAACACTTCCACATGCAAAATTGTATGTGAATCATGATAACTCGAATTTTATCGTTGTGGATGTGTGGGTACATTGATTTTTGGGTTTCCCAATAAAATACTTTGGTAAAATACAACCCTGATCATACGGTACGGCTACGTTTCGACGCATTAGTTCTTTTGTGTTTAATGCTATTCATACAAAAATTCATGTACCCCATCAGGAGTGCTTACATTGTGATTGCTATACATATGCGAGAACATGGACAACATACAGCTGATGTTTTTCTTAAACAGTATACGTTATCTGTATTCGACTCCAACTGACATAAGTATACCAAAACACTGGTTGTGCCACTCACACAGACGATTTTGTCGATTGTACTTGCGACAACACAACGCGCTTGCGTGGGCGTTTCGTAGCCTCTACCGTGATCTCTATTTCGTCTACGGGTCGCTTCGCACTGCGCGGTTGCTGCTGTTGTTCGTACTTGAAATACAGCAATGGCCGCAGCGTCGCTGGCGCTGACGTGTTTGCCAATCCCCGGTGCCACACGCGATAGTCCATGATGACGGGCGTCCCAGCGGGCACAGTATGCGTGACGCTCGGCAAGTGCTCGTAGCTAGTGAACGACGCACTGCTGTCGTTTGCCGCGCGAACGTGCGACGCGCGTTTCATCTCGGTGCCACCGACGCTTTCCGTCAAGTCGACGAGCGGGACAAACACATTGAGCCGATCAGCTGGTTTGAAAAGCGCAATGCGATGGGCAGAGGCGTCAGTGTTGGTCGAACACCAGTCGTACATACATACGACAGTCGAACGCACCACGTTCGTGTTGCTCAAGGTTGCGATGGACGCCATCGAGGTGCCAGTTCTGGTTCGCATCGCCTGGCCGTGAGACGACGCAGCCAATATACTCGAGGCGGTACGTAGAGGAGAAGGCGCTGTCGGTTGCACTGGCAAAGATCTCGTCAATGACGCGCTGCCAGCATTGCGCCATGTCGTAGAACGGCTCGGAGTCGATCGTGACGCTGTGGGCGTGTGGATCTGCTGCTGTCTCGTGTATAATAGCAGCTATGTGTGGTGTCACACGTGCAGGTGTGCGACTCGATATCTGCATGTCGATGCGGCCACCTTGTCGTACGTAAAAACCTGCGAGCTTCTCTGCGTTCTCGAGTAACGTCAAGTCCAACTGCCGCGCCTTTGCGAGTGCGATGTGTGCGTCATACAAACGCAGCACAGCAGTCCGCGTGCGCTCGACAAGCACTGCGGATGGCTGCAGCTGCGGTGATTGCAGCGCAACGAAGCCGTCGTCGTGAAACGCTTGTGCGAGCGCGCGCACATCGACAGCGCTGTCGACATCGCTTGCTGCATCTACACGCGGTGCCATGACGATTGCAAACGACTGTTTTGTACAGTTTGGACTATATATCGCAATATTACGAAATAAATATTGTTCTATTTAACTGCAATCTTCCAACGAATTGCAAAAAAGAAAAGACTTGCTATTGTACATTCATTCACAGGCAATACATGTCGACGTCGTCGCCATTGCCACCATCGATGCTGTCGTCGTGTAGTGACAGCGACGAGCGCGTCGATGACCGCGCGGACAGCAGTAGTGCGTGCTCCGGCAACACACCCGCAAAGAAGACACTTCCGACACGATCGCCGGTCGACACGGCGCTGCTACTACAGCCACTACTACTTAACGAACTGATCGCTGACGTCGTTGCGGACTGCGCAAACGCATAGCTCCTCGTACTACGACGACTGCTACTTGCACCAAAGAAACTACGCCGAACGGTTTCGATCGCAACGTGGCGCTCGATCGGATGCTCATCGTCGATCGCATAGCTACTCCCACGGCCAAACTGCGACGGATACAGCGTCTGTAAGATATTCACGCCCAAGAACGTCCCCAACACGTTTGCAACGAGCTTCCGGCCGCGGTCACAGCCTGGCCAGTCGACGAGGAGCCGCGTGGTTGCATTTAGGAATGTCTCGAGCGCGATCGACCGCGCTTGGACGTCAACAACCATCGTTGCGAGCAGCGTCCGGCGTGGGAACGCAATCGCATGGAGCGCACGATGGACGCGGCGACATGCGCTGCAGCGCGCGGTGCGCAGCATTGCTTTTGGGAGTTCGCGCAGCGCTGTCCATCGCGATAGCTTGAAGTTTCCATTACAGATCGCAGCGCTAGTGCCAGCAAACGTGAGCTGGTGCTGGACATAGCGACAGCGCTTGGTCGTGCGGAGCAAGCGCTTGCGGAGGTCGTAGAAGCGCTGGAAGCGCTGGATGCACTGCGTCCGGAGCTGGAGTTCAGGGAGTGTGACGTCCATTGCGTAGCGCAAGTGGCGGACGTTCGGCGGGCCGTTCACGACGTAGAGACCCGTGAACCGCACGGCTTTGGTGTTGAGGTGTTGGTGTTGGTGCTGTTGTTGGTGATTATCTACTTCGAATGGCATGCCGATCGGAACGATCGTCGTCGGTGCGGCTGGTGCGAGGAGCGCGAGCTCCTCCTGTGCGATCTTGGCAGCGATCGCAGCTGCGCGGTCGAGGTTGTAGTGCGCCGATGGTGTCGACCAGCTCGGGTCGTTGTTGTCGTCGCTGTCGTAATCGCTTGCGTTGCTGCCTTGAGAAAGGACAGCTGGTGATAGGAGTGCGTTTGTTGTTGTTGTTGTTGTTGTTATTGTTGACTGGATCGTGTCGATCCGGAGGTGCATGTTGTCGTTGTTGTTGGAGTCGTTGTAGAGACTCGATCGCCGAGTTTTGCCGGTCACTGCTGCGGCTGTGAAGAACTGCGGAAACGAGTACGACCGCAGCGGCGTCGGCGTTGGTCGAGCTGGCGGTGGCAACCGCGTGGATGGTTGTTTGTGTGTGTGTTGTGGTGGTGGCGACGTTGAGGCTGATGAAAAAGCCGACGCGGGGCTGCTGGGTGGCGTGAGCACATAGTGGAACGGCGCCATCGTGTGCGGTCAGTGTGATTTGTCGCGTTGTCGTTGATGTTGAAGGCAGAGTGTTCTGACCAATATTCGCGCCAGTTGTTGTCGAAGTCTGGGTAACGTGTGGCAATCACAGGTGCGCTAATGAAGATGGCAGTGCGACTATATTGCGAGACACGAAAGCTGTAGTTGCCACCAGCACGTCAAGATCGAAAATGAACGCATGTTGCGCTCTCTGTCGCCGATCAAAGACGAATGCAAATGCAAACGCAAAATGTAGTGGTG
>JAADXH010001218.1:0-12663 GCA_023337595.1 Globisporangium camurandrum | reverse complement strand
ATATGAAAGCGATAGCGTGGGCACGATGTACGTGCATGCCAGCTGCTGCATATGTACAAGTGGCTGTCGTAGTGATGCACACGTACGAGTTGCGCGAGTGCTGGGATGGCGACAAGCTCCTGATGCAGCCGTTCTGCCATCGTTTGATCAGAGTTGCAGTGGTGCGGAATGTGTGCGATGTGCAATTTGTATAGAAAACAAATATTGTAAATACTATTTATGTTTTTGCCAAAACAGTTCACATCAAACGACACGAACCAACGATCAAAAGCATCAGCAGGTTGAGCAGCTCGCACCTATTGACAACCATCGACGATTGCTACGATGATGCGCTGGAGCTGCCACGTGCTGCAAGCGACTGCTGCAGTAGAGCGCCAAAGCGTGCACATGCGCGCACCGCTGCAGCAGCTCGCATTGCGCTGGAGTGGCGCTGCCGTCGCAGCTGCACCACCACGTGCACTCGCGCCGTTTGCTCACCACCACGCGCTGCTGCACACGACGGCGAGTTGCTGCTCGACGCCGTACAAGAAGCGCGAATCTGCTTCATCGCCTATCACACCATCGCCGCCACCGCTTGCGGTCGAGCGTGTCTTGAGCCACCTCGAGCTCATGGAGCACTGGAACTGCACTGGCTGTGGCATTGAGCTCCAGTACGACGACGCGAAGGCCGTTGGGTATTTTCCCAAGCAGCTGCTGCACAACATCGTTGCGATCAACGACCTGACCAAGCTCCGCTGCGAGCGGTGCTTCCAGATGACACAATACGGCAAGATCTCGGACGCGAAGCTGCCGTATCACGAGTACGAGAAGCGCGTGATGGCGCTTCGGTCGAAGGACCTGCTGATGATCCAGCTCGTCGATATTCTCGATATCGCTGGCAGTCTGCTGCCTAAAGCCCGTCACGTGTTTGGCAACAAGCCGGTGCTCCTTGTTGTGAACAAAGGCGACTTGATGCCGTCGAAATCCGGGATCCGACGGCTCATGCGACGCATCCGGAGCGAAGCAAAGTACGTATGGACACATATGTTGAAACACTAGAATGTTTGTACACATATTGCGGAACATCCATTCACATGTCGACGTACATTTTGCAACACTTGATGGTTTGCTGACACATATTGTGAATCTACAATTTCGATAGAGACGCAGGCGTTGAGAACGTCGTTGCAGTCTACTTGATCAGTGCACTCAAGGGCATTGGGATGAAAGAGATCGTCGACGATGTCCGGAAACACCGGAATGGGCGCGATCTGTGCGTTGTAGGTGCTGCAAACGTTGGCAAGAGCACGTTCCTGAACGCATTCATGCAATTCCTCGTCGATCGCAAGTGGCAGCACAACCATCGCAAGTACATGAAGCTCCCCGAAGTGTCGTCCTCCGAATTCGAAGCACCGGATGCCGTCGAGATGCTAAATATCGACGCAGACGTCGTTGCTGCGAGCCAGGCGGTTGGTCCAGTACTCGACCGGTTCCTTGTCGAGGGGGAAGACCCTGCGATGTTGGAAGAAGCTGAATTAGAGGATCGCAGTATGACGACGTCGCCGTTGCCTGGGACGACGCTCGCGGTTCAGTTTCTACCGGTGGTGTCAAACAACGAACTGTTTCATATTATCGATACACCGGGTCTGATCACCGATACGAAGCGGCAGCAATTGATTGAAGTCTTGGCGACCGACAGCGCCGCGAAGCTCAAGGACGTGTTTCCAACTAAACACTTGCCGGTGCGTCTGTCAAACTGGCTCGTTGTGTCGATAGTACACTGGCTTTTTCGTTAATACATGTACATCCAACAGGCAACGACGTATCGTGTCGAGCCTGGCAGGAGTTTGTTTTTAGGGGCGTTGGCGCGCTTTGATTACGCAAGCGTGAGCAACAGCAGCGGCATTCAGAGCAAGAAGAACGTCTTGTTGTTCACGTGGTACGGCGTGTTGCCAGGCCATTTGACAAAGACGGCGAGTACGTTTTGTTTCGATATGTCAATGTGTGTGTGTGTGTGGCTGTGTCAGTATATGTGTACGTCAACGTCCATTTCTCTATATTGACGCTGTTGCCTGTCGCTCGATGCAGACGCCGAGGACACGTACATCAAGCACGCAGGTGGACTCTTGTCGCCACCACGTGGTTTGGATGCGCTGAGCGTCGCGGGACCGTTGGTCGCAACGCACAATGTGTATTTGAAGGATTACATGTCAGCAGACGTGACGACGAAATCGAAATTTACGCATAAACCGAAACGCACGACCGTCGTCGAGTTGGAGTTGCCAGGGTTTGGGTGGTTGAGTGTCTCGGCCGTTGATTTAGATGGCACGGCAGCAAGTGCCCAGACGCTCCGGGAGGCGCAAATCGCAGTGTCGACGTGTCGTGGCGTCCGCGTCGCACCGCGCGTACCGATCTTCCCATTCGAGTTGTCGACGTCGAAGAGCACGACGTGGAAGAGTTAGAATACAGCGAGACGATGGAGAGAGAGAGAGAGAGAGAGCGTTGAAAGAAGTGAGATAGAGATTCGTTCCAATATATGAGTACATTTTTCTATTGAATTGGAATTTTGCTATTGGGATTGGGAGTCGGGAGAGCCGAGCATCGTGTGCGATGTGATCCACTCGTGCATTGCTTGTGGCATTCGCATAGCGCGCTGCTCGCATTCGTCCCAGAGCAGCAGGCTGTTTGTTGTGCCTTGCGTCACCTGCTGCTGCTGTTGTTGCTCCTGTTGTTGGAAATTGGCTTCGATGTGCTGCAAGAACGCAAGCGGTGGCTTCACGTGGTGGCACTGGACGTAGTGCCAGTACGCTTCCGGCCAGCAGTACGTGCCGTCCGTGAGCGTACACGCCCCCATGACTTTCGGCGCGTGCTGTGCGACGCTGCAGTTTGCGAAGCGACAAAAGCTGTACGCGAGCTCGTGACTCTCGATGAACGCACCACGCGTGAGGTACCACTGCAGTTGCTGCAAGAGCGCTACGTCCGCAGCTGCAAACCACACATCGTCGACTAGCTGCCGCGGATCTGGTCGCTCCACCGACGCATCGACTGCGCTGCCATCGGCGTCAACGCGGCACCAGAAGCCGATTTCTAGCAGCATTGACGTATTTTTGAATATCGACAATATATATATTTGGAAATAACTATGAAGCACATACAATTCTTGGCGAAAACAGAGAAGACACATATTTCGAAACGTTGCTCGCACTAGTGTCTATTGACTCGCGTTGCATCCAACAGTCGCTCTGCTCCTCACGAGCTCTCTACTTGTCGTCGTCGTTCTTGTCGTTCACACTCGCCATCACGTCCGCAAGCACATCGAACGCATTGCCACCTGCAAAATGCGCTTGCAGTAGCTGCTGGTACAGCTGACCAACGTCCATTGCAAGTGTTTGGTGCGTTCGATTGGTCGCGTCAAAGCTCTTGAGGTGCGTCAGCACATTCACAATTGCTGCTTGATCCACTTTTGCATTCGTGCCTACAACACTGCGACGAATGGCCGCAAGACGCAGCGCAACAATCCCACCGACGTCGTCCCGAAAGTCGTAGGTACCACTTGCAACATCTGCAGTCAGATCGTCGCCATACGTCCACGCAGGTGGACTGTCGGACAATTGCGACACTAGCGCTGGGTATGCGACAGGCGCGTTGTCCATCTGGCCATGAAATTTACGGTTCAATTGAGTGGTCGCAGAATCAGCATCAGCTGTCGTTTCTGATTCCGAATCAGATCCAATTGGAGTCAGATACCGCAGCATAGCGGCTACTGCAAATGCAACGCAGCGACTCGGCTGATACATCTTGTCATGACGTGTCAGCACTGCAATCGATTGCATCAATCGCGCGTTCATCTTGAACAATGCGTTCAGACTCAACCAAAACGTATCCAACCCGACGTGTCCATTTTGAAATCGAACCATCCACTCGTCAAACGTTTGTTCAACTGTCTCTTGTGGAATCCCTTGCGCCACCAGCGCTGGTAAAATGTCTTTCGCAAACAATTCATCGACAAACGGACGCACGAGCGGATGCGCAAACGTCTGATTCGTACGCAACACGCGACTCAGAGCCGCGAGATGCGTAATCGCAGTCCCAATTGCATTTGCAATACACAATTTTAAGACCCGGTCAGTTGCTATTTCCGATTGCGTCGATCGAATCCAAATACCCGGCTGCGCAGTCAACAGCCGAGCATCCAAGACACCAGCAACATCTTCAATCACAAGCATCTTGCGCGGCACTGGCTCTGTCAATGGAATCAAAGCGTCCGAACGACGATGCGTCGTCAATCGATCGACCATCGTGTTGTGGAACGTGACTTTGTCCATTAAATATGCGTCAAATGCGCTCAAATCGGTCGGTTTATTGTGCCAATTTGCAGTTTGAACAAATCTGCAAATAGTGAAACATCGTAATATTTATGATATTATATATATATACACAAAATATGATATACATAAATATACTATTTGCATGACAATTGGGACGTACGATTGGATTGCGTTGCCGTTGTTCGGGTAGTTGTCCGTATTGATGACCGACAAGCGATTGTCTATTGCAGCATCCAAGCGATCGTCAGTGTTTGCTGCTATATATGCAGAATACAATAAACAAACGCACGCGGAATTGTTTGGAAGCAGCGATAGAGAAATTCAGCTAAATCGACAATCGCTTGACTGTCTTGCGTAATTCCAGCGTCCGTGACTGCAAAACCAATGTACCGGAGTGCTGGGAGCTGCGTTGGGAGCGTTAGGAACGCATTGCGACCGTCTGCGTCACCAAGCGAACCGACCGCTAGAGAGAGAGAGAGAGAGAGATCAGCAGGAGAAGACGCTAAGAAGACTGTATAGAGTGATGTACTCGTACACGAAACTGGCACGCACCTTCGACGTGGACGATCTCGGTCTCCGTAGCGTTCGAACCATCGGCGCAGTAGACGTCGACTTCGTACGCACCTTTTGCGCGCGTACAGGCGTCGACGAAGCTACGGCCGCGCGTCTGGGCAATCACGGCGTTGCTGCCGATCGCACGCAGCAGTGGTACGAGCGCCGCGCGCTGTTGTGCGATGTGTGAGGTGGAGAACACGCGCAAATGACGGTGTGAGAGTGAATGCAATTGATGTACAATGGAATCAAGAGCAGCAGGAGGACGGCAGCATGCTGAACATGTTGACTCTCGCAAACGTACCACGAAGCGGCCGCTGCCGATGCAGACAGTTGTCGTGGAGCTCGGGAACGTGGACGAACGCAGCGGCTGGAACATCGTTGTTGGCATACTCATCCAATTGTGAGCTGCCAAAGTCAAATTGCAAAGTGTATATTTGCAGTAATGTACATTCATAATATCAAAATATAATTTGCATGCAATATATTTGTCGATACGATAATATTGATGAACGAACCAAAACATGCATCGCCTGTATTTTGTCGGCAGGTTTCTTTCTCTATCGTAACGATGGTAACTCCATCTGCTACTCTGCATTTCCTTCTCCTCCAACGCATCGTCAGCGTCTAACAGTCGCGAAAACAGCACGCTCCTCTCCTTTACTCACTGCGCGACCGACGCATTCTTTGCAGCAGCAGCAGCAGCAGCAGCATCGCCGGGCGCTTCAACGTCGCCGTACGTCAGTGCGCGCTTCGTGTCGTCGCCATCGACTTTTCCGAGCAGCTCGCGCGCCAGATCGTTCGCTAAAAACCGTTCAGCAAGTGCTTCCCCAAGTCCTTCCGCTTCATCGCGCGGCCCTGTGATCGAATCTGAAACATAAAAAGGACACATCCGAATCAGTAGAAGCAGAGGCATCCGAATCAGATGCACCTCCAAACAGACCTTGAACGCGCTGCGTGCCGTCCAGCGACATCACAGTCGCTGTGAGCGTCAACGTGTCGTCGTCGTTGTTCAGCGTCGTGTTGACGCCCATTGCAATCTAATCGTAATAACAGAATCAGAATCAGATACACATTTCTCTCTCTCTCTCTCCCCCACTGTTTCATGCCACGAACCTGGCAGCCGCCTTCCAAGTTGTACAGTAAACTCCGTTCAGCGGTACACAATTGCGCCGATTGCTCGTGTTCAATTGTCGCGAGCATCGCTAACATCTAGTTGAGGCACCATAATAGAGCCAGTTCAGTCCTGTCGCCACGCCAAAAAGCACCTACAAACCCGCCACAATCGCACCTCTGCGTCGTCGCCACGACATTCGATGCCGATGCTTCCTTGTCCGACGCCATAGCCAAACGTCGTGACGTCCAACAACTCATCGATCCGATCGCCCAATCCGCCACGACGGAAGCCACACGCAGCGACGATGATTGCGTCATAGTCGGTTCCATGGTCGTCCAATTTCGCTAAACGCGTCTGGATGTTCCCACGGATCGTCTTGATCTGGAACGACGGGTAGTGACTAATATAGAAACAGTCAGTCGTAAAATCGCTACATTAAGACACAACATCGCTACTATAGGACAAAATGTCCTATTTTAGGCACCAACACACCTCCGCAACAGCGCTTCGCGACGCAACGAACTCGTGCCGATGATGCTGCCGGGTGGCAATTGCGCCAACGTCGTCATGCCATTTGCTTTGTGTTTCGGGTGAATGATCGCAGCATCTTCTGGACTCTCGCGCTTGCAGATCGCACCAAGTACGAGACCAGCTGGTAGCGTTGTTGGCATGTCTTTCAACGAGTGGACCGCAAAACGCGCAGCGCCAGACAACAGCGCTTCCTATTTGTAGAAAAGAGAGAGACATGTGAGTACAGTTGTGTGTGTGTGTGTGTGAGAGAGAGAGAGAGAGAGAGAGAAATGCCAACCTCGAGGCTCTTGGTGAAGAGACCAGACGTCGTGCTCGTGCCCAAGTCGCTCAAGTGCTGATCGAGCACCTGGTGAGTGTGTGTGTGTAGTAAAAGAGAGAAGAGAGAGGAATTTGTAAGCAGTCGGTACGCTGCTTGACAGTTTCATGCATTCAAACAAACGTACCTGGTCGCCGATCGTGTCTTCTTGCCCAACGACAAAGTTGATCTCTGGGTAACGCGACTGACGTAGTTGGCAGCAGTGTAGCAGCACAGGTGTGTTAGTAGGTACTGCAGTGGTTTGTATGGCGTATGTGCGCGCACACAACACTCGAGCGAACACCGATAACGAGTGCGACAATGCGCAATCGTATGTGTACCTGCAGCATGCCAATCACTTCGTTCGTCTGGACCATCGCAAGTTGGCTCTTGCGCGACGAGACGTAGATCGTCTTGCGGGGCGAGGTCGTCGAGGCGTTCGTGTCGGAGCTCATCGTAGTGGCGTAGTGCTTGCTGTTGTTGCTGCTGCTGGCTGGAGAGTGCGTGTGATTGGCGAGTGTGTGCGTGTTTGATGGCAAAAGCGATAACGCGTGCCACGAAATTCGAGTGCAAAGGCACGCGCAACTGAAATTATAGCTCAAATATATATATATATATATATATATATATATATTTATACAACGCACTGCGACTTCAACTTTGCGCGACGTTTGCAAGCAACAATGGACGAAGTGCTGCTCGCAGTCGAGAGCTCCGACGCACTTGTCGCGCGGCTCGTAACGTTCTGTGACCAACGTACGTACATTCTGTAAACACGTTGTAGCTACAGCTGTAGCCCACGGCGTGTTTGCTCACATGTGGATTGTCACAAGCGCATCTGTCGTAACCGGAACCTTTGCATCCCCACGTTTGTCCATGCACATGTACACACTCGACCCAGACGACGTCGAGCACAAATACCAACGGTTCTACAATCGGTACGGACTATTGTTAAGCAGTGCGAAACGAACAAACGCAGCGCATTAGTCGATGTGTGTGCGAAGGAAGTACACGTAGTGGCATATCGCTGGTCGACGCATCATGTGCTGAAGTGGGACGTGTTTACTGTACAACAGCCACGCACACGAATTCGATGGTGCAGGCGACAGCGTAGATGACGAAAAGAGCCACCGCATGCACGAGCTCTTCCAAGTACGCTCCATTGCACTTGGTTGGGACGCATGGACTGTTGTTTGCTCATTATGCTCTGTCGATCGTCGTGACGATGCTATTGCAGGAGTACGAGCAGCTCTTGGAGTCGACGATCGACACGTTCCTCGAGATTGAACAGGTGGGTTTCCACTCAGTTCTCTCTTGCTGCATCTACTACACACTCTCTCACATTTACTCAACCTCACAATCATCGTCATTCAGCTCTCACCCGAGGTATTTTACACCCACTGTCGCACGCTCCTCACGAGTCACGATGACGCAGCTACGAATCTACGCCTCGTACTCGCAGCACTCGACATCCATGCGTTCTGCGACCTCATGGCTCGTGAAGCGATTGCAACGCAACAGGCGCGCAAAGCAGCTGAAGATATGGGACTGTAAGACAATGTCGATGCGATTGTTTTTTGCATTTAGTATACTCACACAACAGCTCGTTCTGCCTCCAGTACTGAATCGATTCCGTTGCGATCCAGCCGTCGTCTCGTCGTCTGTTGTGTTGCTATCGTTCTCACTACTGTACTCTCTCTCTCTCTCTTTCCCCCTCCTCCTTCTTTCCTGTCGCCCTCTTCAACAGCATCCTCCTCCCTCCTTAAAACGCATAGATCTTGCCAAGTTCCCGATCCAAGAGCTCGACGTCCTCGTCTTCCGACGTCGCAACATCGCTGAGCAACGCCAGCGCGTCGACGTGCATGTCGGATGGTCGGATCTTTGGGTTCTCGTGCGTCAAACTGTGTTTCCGCATCTGCAGCAGCGCCGGCCGCAAGTCGGTCGACAACACGCGCGTGAGCAGCGCACGCTTCTCTTCGTTGTTGCTATTGTCGTCGTCGTCGTCGTCTGCGGCTGCTTGATCCATACAACCAGCAGCAGCAGCAGCAGCGTCGGCATCCTCCACGCAATCGCCACAATCGCCGCCACAGTCCACGACCCGCGTGTCGCTCCTGTAACAATTGCGACGCGTATCACTCCGTTGTTCGTGTAAACTGCTGCTTCCGATCACCCATGGATGCTGCAACACGTCAGCAGCTGCGAGCCGCTGCGTCGGGTCAACGGTCAATAGCCTCCGAACCAAATCCTTCGCGTCTACACTCACGAAATCCCAGAACGGCGCTTCAAATTCGTACTTCGCATGCACGACTTTGTCCAAGATCGCTTTGTGGGTCGCGCCCGGGAACGGCGGGTACCCACACAACAAGATAAACAAAATCACGCCCAAGCTCCAGCAGTCGACTGCTGCGCCGTACGGACGCCCTTGGACGACTTCCGGTGCAACGTACCCCGGCGTCCCACACGCCGTCCCGCGTCGCGCACTCGTCATCGAACGCGCAAACCCAAAGTCTGCGACCATGACTTCTGCACCGGGCGCTGTCGTCTTGAGCAGAATGTTCTCCGGCTTGAGGTCGCGATGGACGATCCCACGGGCGTGGAGGTACTGGATCGCACTCGCGAGCTTCTTCATGAGCACGCGTGCGTCGTCTTCCGTGTACGTTTTGCGCTTCACGAGGTCGTCAAACAACTCGCCGCCGGTGCACAATGGCGTCACGATAAAGTAATACCGACTCGCTTCAAAGTAATCGAGCAGCGGCACGACGTTCGGGTGGTCCAACTCTTTCATGATCGCCACCTCCTGTTGCAACGCCCGCGCGTCCAAGTCCGCAAGCGACGTCTTCGCAATGCACTTGACCGCCACTTGTTTGCGCGTCTCGCGATGCGTCGCAATGTGAACGACCGAGAACGCACCGCTGCCGAGCTTGCGGCCGAGTTTGTAGAATTTGTGGAACGACAACGCGTTCGCAGGACTGTCGGCAGCGTTCATCACGCTACACGATTGCTGCTTGTCGAGTTGCAGGTGCGGCTGCGGCTGCGTCGGCGTCGGCTGCATTGTCGTCTCGACCTGCGGCCGCTGCGACGCAGGTGGTAGTAACGAATGCGTTGCGCCACTTGCTGCTGCGTAGGTCCGACTCCTTTCAGTAGCCGACGCGGAAGCAAGTGGCGACGGACGACTCCCGACGCCGCCGCCGCCGCGTCGTTGATTGAGCGATCGTTTGCTTGCGTGCTGCGTCGTCCGCAATGCTTTCATGATCGTCGCATACGCGCGCTTCACGTGCGTCGTCCACACTGCGGGTGTCGTTTCCAACTTGACTTCACCGGCAGTTGCAATCAATTTCTTAATGGAAGAGGTTGACGCACCGTCGGCCACTTCGCCCAAGATCTGGTCCAAAATATACACCATCTCGTCTTCGTCGATACATTCGTGGAGGTCGCGGATCAAATTCGCAAGCACGGGAAAATCCATCTCGACACGCCGACCGGCCTGCGACGCAGGCGACAGACTGCTCGACGTCACCCACGCTCCATCGCCGGTCGTGCTGCTGCTGCTGCTCGTCGCCTTCAACAATGGCGGATGGCTGTGATTCAAACGATCGGTCGTTGTCTTTTGTTCAAACCGCGCGTTGCTGTATTCGTTACTGACAATGTACTGATGCATGCGCCGGCCGATCTTTGTTGGTACATCGCCGTGGATCCACTGCGTCAGTGTCTTGAGCCACTTCTGTCGCTCGGCGTCACTCGCGGCTTGGATGTAGTAGAGAACGACCGGTTCGTCGTCGATCGGTGGTTTGTTGTGTTGGAGGTTGCTGCTGCTCCCGCTCGACGCATCGCTCGCCATCAAGCTCGTCTCTTTCTCGTGCATCGTTCGACAGGACGATGGCAAACACGTGAATGCGTTCGTCGCGTTGCTTGAACGTCGCGTGCGTTTGCGGACAACGACGACAAAACAGAATGGACGCGATTTGAAGCCATCGGCAACTTCAACGCGGAGAACATCACTCCGGAAAATTTCGCCTCTTAACAATTTCCGCATTCCATTGTCACTCGCTTTGGCGGATTTTGCAGTCGAAGTGACAAATGCAAAAGGGTTTTTACGATAATAACTCAAAGACACTTTCGACAAAACAAAGTGCCGCGACAGCCACGTCTTGAAAAAGTGGCCGCGTTTCCACAGTACGCCCGACAGCACGACGTCGGCCGGTGGAGGCAACAGCGATGGTGTCGACGACAAGTCGGCTGGCGTTGCCGTGACCGACAATGCCGATGCGCCGCTTGCGAGAGGCGGTGGCCCTGTTGGGGTCGTGGTGGTCGTAAAGGAAGAAGTGGACGACGCAACGGGCGCGGGCGGTGGTAGCAACGCACTCGCGCTGCTTGCGCTGTGGAGCGTCAGTGACGAATTCACGACCGAGATGCCGCTGCCGGCGCTGCCGTGTGCCGCAAACATCATCCGACGCTGTGGTTGTGGATGCGGTTGGGACGGCGTCGGTTGCGGTTTGCCGTCGTCCGTGAACGTTGCATACGTCGTCGAGTGCGACTGCTGAAAGACGGCGACGTTCAATGGTGGCGCGGCGCCGACAAAGCTATCGGTCTTGATGTGCGGCGCGCGCCGCGCTGCTCCGTGGGTTGTCGTTGTTGTTGTTGACGTGTTACTCGCACGCGCTTCGAGCGTCGGGCCATTCAGCATCGTTGTTGTCGTTCTGTGTGTATGTGTGTGCGTTGAATAGGCGATCAGGTATAGGATCGCGAATGGCGAGGGTGGCGGCTGTTTCGCAGTCGCTAGTGCGTCTGTGGCGCGCGACTTGCTGCAGTGGATGAGGTGATGTCTGTAGCCGATGTCACCGCGGGTCTCGATGTGGCGGAGACGACACCGCGAGAGTGTGATAACAGCACTCGTCTTCGATAGTCGACTTCGACTGCGACGACGAGTGCAAATGAAGGCGACAGCGGCTGCGATGCTGCTCGTCAAGCCAGAAAGCCTGAAAGTGTGATTGTGCTCCTGTTTGTTGTGTGTTGATCGAACCTCGCACTTTCTTTCGATGATCAATTTTGGGAATCTCACATACATAAACCAAGTGCAAGAAGGTTGCGGCGGTTTACTTGACTTTTCACTCGACAAGGACCTCAAGTTATTTTCGGCGTCTAGATTTTGACTTACTTACAAAAAACAAGAGGATCAAAGTGTCGCACGCACAGATCGACCAGTCACAATCGACTGAATGTTTCTGCATAATAAATGACACCTGCATAATCAATGCAACGAATCGGCAAAATTGCAAAATATGCCTTGAGTTGACTTCACATTCGATGTTCAATTAGAGCGCTCGATACTTTCGCTTTCATGCCTGTAAGTACAGCAATTGAACAAATGTGCAGGAACATTGGCACCATTGCCATGCACACACAACAGTTTCTTGCTTCAATTGTAAACAGTATGCTGCCTGTGTAAAGTCACTCAGCAACAAACTTAAACACCAGCAACTTCTTCGAACGTGCCAAGTTCAAGTATGTAATTGTTCCATTAATTTCGCATATCAATTGGCATCATCATTTCAACACCAGTACTGAATTGTACAGGCAAATTCATCAATTTATAGCAATTATTAGTAACTACAATGGCTTTAAGTAATGGATTAGTAAGATACTCCTATTGAAGGTACTGTAACCTTTTAGTACCGACCTCGTCGCACACATTCCGCACCACTGCAACTCTCTGATCAAATGATGGCAGAACGGCTGCATCAGGAGCTTGTCGCCATCCCAGCACTCGCGCAACTCGTACGTGTGCATCACTACGACAGCCACTTGTACATATGCAGCAGCTGGCATGCACGTACATCGTGCCCACGCTATCGCTTTCATAT
>JAADXH010001217.1:0-12666 GCA_023337595.1 Globisporangium camurandrum | reverse complement strand
GTGCCGTAGCAATCGACTACGATTCGCATATGGTCATGACACTGCCGACTGCCGACCTCGTGTAGTGGCGACTTGTCAAGTACACGACCACAGTGACAAAATGATGTTACACGTCCAGTGCATTCAACCAGTTGCGTTTCTTTTTGCTAGCACACACGAGGATTCAAGGTGAACGAAACGAGCACGTTGCCAAAATCACGCAATGAATCCTGAGGTTAAACGACTTGTAAACGCCAAGATTTGCAAGACGACACGAACTTGACAATCAAGTGCAACATGTTGCTTGTATTCGTGCGCCCGTGGCCGCCACAACGAACCGACAGACCACAATGTCCTCGCTCATTTTGGCTGTGAGACAAACTAAAGGCCGACCGACCTGTAATCGTTTGTGATGTTCATCGTCGCTAGATATTCGCGATACAAGGTCATTGTGAGACTTATCATCTAACTGTTTTACTTTGTTGTCTACTGTGTAGTACCTATTAATCACTAAGCAAATAACACAGCCCACGACTTGGTCCGACCGCGACGGTGACTCAACGCAAACGCCACACGCAGATGATCGTTTTGCAGCAGCGCAATGCCCATGGCAATATCGATTCCTTTCCCCATTGCAAAAGGTTTTGATCGCTTTGGCCATCAAACGTCAGCACCTTAAAGTGGAGTGGCTTTGGACCCGGAGTCCAAACCGCCGGTGCCGTCTGCGATTCGGGGGGATCATCCTGCTCCGCACCCGCTCGACCAGTCCGCTCTCGAATCATAGGAACTGGTTTAGCTGCTCGATCTGCTACTCAGGCGGTGGGGCCGTGAACAACACGCGGCTTTCTTCTCCCATACTTTGGAGCAGCGCACCCGTAACGTATTACTGGGTGTCGTCGAGGTGGGGAAACTGTTCCCGTCCCATCGACATCTTGAACGTAGAGGTTCAGACAGTCAGTCCGCGTCGGCGTGGATTGACTACAAGTGCTACCAAGCCCGGGTATCACACTGCACCTTAAACGCGAGGAATCGTAACTACTTGCACATGTGCAATTGTATCGGGCTGCTAATGCCCGTGCTCGTGAATACCTGTGTGCTATACGGCGAAAATGAATGTGTTTATTGGGTGGCGCCTGGTGGCTCACTTAGCGACGTGCGCTCTGCTACCGCCACGTGTAACGAGATCACTGGCTCCCTATTGCCTACGCTCCTGCATGTACAACTACTGAACAATATGCTCCTAAATGGTGCCTACCGTATAATCTAGCTTAACCTGATTATGCTAATTGTGTACCCCGTTACACCTATTGACTACTGTGTACTCCTCTGTCCCAAAACTGGGAAGCACATTTTTTAAATGAGATTTCTTTGGCTCTAATTATGGCACAGAAGCATTTTTTTACTCACGTGAAAGACCGCGATACGTGGTAAGTCGTGATATTATTGGTGTAACATTTGATGCAGCAGAAACGACATTATTGGCGAAAAAAGCGAGTGGTAATTGGACACCACGGAAAAATTACCGGTTTGAAGATGTTTCTGATTCTTTGAATCTGAAATCACCACTAGGACAATCTAAAACGTTTCTTTACATCGTTACCGCAAGAAAATGTCATTTTGGCTGATACTTGCGACGCAATGACGTTTCATTTCGTTGTTGGCCTGTTGCACTCGCGCGTTGAAAGCCGCCAGGTGCGGGCTCGCGTTGTCTTTTGGATAGTAATGCTCGAATTGGAAGGTCCTAGTATAGTGTCAGTAAGTAAATGCAAACAAGCGCATACATTCATAGAATCGCACCCGGCCATTTTGACTTAATTGCAGGAAGCAACTTCTCGACCAGGATCTTCTCGTAGATAGAGCTTGTCACATTTACCAGTTTCGTCGCCATATCACCTGCTGCACAATACTTTGAAGTTCGTTTCGCAGCGACGCGATCAACAATTGGCCAGCATCCCAACTTCCCATCGAACCACGCGTTTCGGCCGTAGTCCCAGCGGGGACGAGCGACCGCGACCAAGAACATCACTTTGGTTACGTGTTGCTTATTGACGACATTTGTGTATGGCTTTTCCTCATCAGCGGTTATGTAGACCTTGGAGCCTTCTTCTTTCAGCACAAACCACTTTTCGTCTATGTGGACTCGAACATACATGGAGACAAATACTGGTTCTCCCGTCCCTGGGTACACATGTCAACAATAGCATCAGACAGTGCAATTGTACCGGATAAAAACGCAGGCTTTGCAAAACGTACTGGAATCGTTGCGTACAAACGAGAGTGTGAACTCGAGTCGTTTGATCATGTGCTCCGGGCTGAGTAAAGGTTTGGTGGTGATCCGGGTGCGACGGATGTTCTCGCTCTCCGCGGTGCATCGCGCCAGCGTGCTCTTAGACACAGTGCTTGCGGCCTCAACAGCACGCAGTGACGTTCGCTCGTGTAACGGCACGGATCCGACTGCTGCGCGGATGGCGCTACTCGTCCATCGTTGCGGACGCCCGCCAAACGAAATGGCGGCCAGGTCGGCACGCTCCGCCCACACCCTGGCCACCATCTTGCGCGAGCATTGGTAGATGCTCGCGGCCTTGGTAATGGAGCCATGCATAAACTTGCCGTTCACCGCATTCGCTTGCAAGTAGTTGTGGACGAGGCGGCGGCGTGTCGTGACGTCTGCTTTGTTTGCTCGCGGCGCCATTTTGTTTGCGGTTGTTGATCGAATTGTTATGTGCTATGCGTGAAATTAGGACGATTTCATTTGGCCAATCAAAAACTAATGTTAAAATTGAGCACTCAATATCGATTTCGATTTGCTTCCCGGTTTTGGGACAGAGGAGTAGTACTCATTTATCACTAACCAAATAACAGCTAACAGACATAATACATGCGTAAATCACATCACAAAAAGACTAATGTGATTTACAAAGCTCGCACAAGTGACAAAGCAAAATGAAGATGCAGGACGTCGAAGTGCGCGACAATCTGTGGATCCCCGTGAGCGCGACGATACGACTGTCCGCGCGATTATGGCTCCCAGCTGCTGTTGTGAGCGTCTCCTCGACAGAGTCGCTACCTGATGCACCGTCAGCGACAGCAAGCAAGTGCTCGGTCGTGCTCGAGTACCTGCCGTACCGCAAGGGCGACTGGACGGCGCCGCGAGACGCACGCAACCACATCTGGATGGCCCAGCGTGGCATTGCAGTCGCGCGCGTCGATGTGCGTGGCAGCGGCAACTCACTCGGCTACAACACGGGCGAGTACACGCGCGAGGAGCTCGACGACGGTGTCGCCGTCATCGCGTGGCTCGCGTCGCAGCCATGGTGCACCGGTAGCGTCGGTGTGTTTGGCAAGAGCTGGGGCGGCTTCAACGGCCTGCAGCTCGCAGCGATGGCGCCGCCGGCACTCAAGGGTGTCGTGTCGCTCTACTCGATCGACGACCGGTACGCGGACGACGTGCACTACATGGGCGGCGCCGTCATGGGCTCGGAAGCACTGAGCTGGGCGACGGTGATGCTCGCATGGAACGCACGGCCGCCTGCGCCCGAGACTGTTGGTGACGCTGCTGCGTGGCACGCAGCCTGGCGCGATCGGCTCGAACACCACACGCCGTGGCTCTACGATTGGCTGTCGCACCAGCCGCGCGACGCGTTCTGGCAGCACGGATCGATCTGTGAGTCGTATGCAGCCGTCCAGTGCCCCGTACTCTTGATCGGCGGGTGGGCCGACGGGTACTACAACGGTGTCCAGCGCATGGTGACGTCGGTCCCGAACTGTAACGGCGTGATTGGGCCCTGGAGCCACGACTGGCCGCACGTCGCAACGCCTGGACCACCAATAGGGTTTTTGGATCTATGCTTTGCGTGGTGGGAGCGTACGTTGAATGGCAAGGACGATACGAGAGCAGCAGCGATGCCAGACCTGCAGCTGTTTGTGAAAGACGCGATGACGAAGCAGGACGTGTCGCCACAGATTGGATTGTATCCTGGCACGTGGCGCAGTGTCGAGGACGCAAGTACAATCCAGCAACACTTTGTGACGCTCTCTTGTCGTTCGCATGGCACACTCGTGCGTCTGGATGCGTCAAACGAGGCGTTAGATACTACAGTCCCCAACAGCAATGATGAACATGTTGCTGTACCCACACGCAGTCTCCAAGGTGCGTGGAGTGGCGAGTGGCTCTCGTTTGGTGGTCCGGACATGCCAGGTGACCAAACGACAGAGGACGCACTCGCAACGACGTGGACGACTGCGCCACTTGCATTAGATGATGGAATTGAGATCGTCGGGTACCCAGAAGTGCGCCTCGCAGTCCAGTCGAGTCACCCGCAAGCGCTGATCGCTGCGCGTCTCTGTGACGTCTCACCGACTGGCACGTCGACGCTCATTGCACGCGGCGTGTTGAACTTGAGCCACCGCAACGGCCACGCGCCTGCGGATCTACAGCACATGCCAGTCGGGGAGACGGTTGCGATTACACTGCGGCTCAACTATTGTGCGTATCGGATCGCGCCAGGACATCGCGTGCGCCTTGCACTGACGCCGCAGTACTGGCCGCTGCTGTGGCCGTCGCCCACGCCGGTGGAGCTCACTATTATGCTGCATCACGACAACGTCGTGCGGCTGCCAGTGCTTGAAGGCAATAGCAGCAGCAGCAAAACCAATGCATCATGTCCAGTCGAGACGTTTCCGCTCGATCGCGGGACGCCGAGTCGTGCGATCACGTTGCGGGAGCCAGCAGCGCTGCAACGGACGCTGTCGCTCGTGCTCTCGGAGGTGGATCCGTCCAAACAGCAACAGCAGGAGCTTCGCGTTGTCGAAGACGACGGCACGAGTTTGCTCGTCGACGAAGGCATCACGATGGACGAACGGTGTGAGAAACGCTATCGGATCGATCCGAGTGGCCGCCACCCACGTGTCGACATTACGCGGTCACTGACGTATGAAAAGTTAGACGCATCGACGTTGACGCAGCTGCTAAACGAACATGCAGACGCAGTCGCTGTTGCAACAGGCAGGACACGACACGAGGAGGAGGTGAAAGTGACGCGCGTTGACTTTGCAGAGCACGATGCGCTTCCTTGGCGCGTGCAGATCACGACGACGAGTGCCATGTGGTCGGACGCAACGACGTTTTATCTGGAGGATCATCTGCTTGTGCTGTTGGACAGCGACGTGTTTTATGAAACGTCCTGGACAAAGGACATTGCGCGGACATTTGTGTAGGAGAGACACAAGAGAGAGAGAGAGAGAGAGAGAGGCTGTGTGTGCGTGTAAACATGTATATACTTGGCCTGTGTATCATTCAAGAGGTGTCACCTACTACGTGGTTGTGCTGTCGCTCTTGTCCTTGTTCAAGGCAGCTGCTGCTGTTGGTAACGCCACGACGGGACGCGCGAGGATCATCGAGTCAAAGTTGCGCACTTCGCTGCGGCTCTGGCGCGGCGACGACGTTGCCACATCACCGGGGTGGTCGTCTGGGTCGTCAGTGCCGTCGCCGCGCGCCGTTACGACGCCAGCTGTGCGTTTCATGTACTCGCGCGCACCGCGACGGGCTTTTGCAATAATGTCCTTTGCTTCCAACGAGTCGAGCGACTCGAGGTGTGACAACAGTTCCATCGTTGCGCGGTAGACAAAGCACGACGTCACTTGCTCTTCGACAATGCCACCACTACTGGCGCCATTGCTGCCATTGCCACTCCGACTGCGACTCGCATCGTGTACTTGCGGGTCCTCTTGCTGCATATCACGACGACTCTTGATCACGTGCTTCGCTGCTTGCTGCAGCGTCTTGATTCGTGTTGGTTGCGACGCGGTCGGCGCTACTGCTGGCGCTGGCGCTTTTGCTTTGGCAGCAAGGAGCGTCTGTACAAGCGCATCGATCGTTCGCGGTGGCGCGGGTTCCATCAAAGTCCAGTCGCGTTTGTTCTGTGCGCGGTACTCTGGAAAGTCCCGCAAGAGCTCTTCGTACGGATCGTGGTCAAGGCGATAGAGCTCGGCGATCGAGACTGCGACGCACGTGACGAGCCGTGGGACGCCATAGAGTAGCGACAGTTCGCCAAAGTACTCGCCTTTCTCCCGTGTGACTTCGTACTTGTCGTGCTTCACGAGCACGCGACCCAACGCAATAAAGTACATACTCCGATCGACATCCCCGCGAATCACAACCTCTTCGCTCTCGGAGCAGATCACAAACGTCAGACGGACGAGGAGTGCGCGTAAAAAGTGCGTATCAAGCGCTTGGAAGATCGAAACCGTCTTCGCAAATTTAAACAACGTTGCAAACACAACGTCTTCCTGGAGCGTCCGGGAAATGCCGACGATCGCGTCAAACTCTTCTTCGCCGTGCCGTCGCTTCCAGATGCTTGCGTAGTACTGCTTCACGTGCTTCTTCAAGCCTTTTGGGACGTCGTTGAGTACGAGGTAGTGCTGCAACTCGCTCAAATTCTGTTCAAAGATCGCTTTGTGCTTCGATTCGAGCTGTTGCATCTCACCATGTGCACCCACTAACGTGCCGTAGATGTAAATGCCCCAGAGAATCACGCCGAATTCGACAAACAGCTCCAGCAAGTTCATCGACACAATGTCCGCATAAAACAACGTCGTGATCGATCCAATTGCAAAGTGCATCGCACGAAGGTACTTGCGCGTCAAGGACACGTGCGTGAGGTCGACAGCGCCGCCGTGACTCGTTGTTGTTGGCGCATCGTCGGCATCAGACGTCATATGGTCTGCTGACGTTGCTGTTGCGGTTGCTGTTGTTGTATGCGTTGCTGTTGGTGTATGCGATGTTGCAGACACGGGGACGAGCATGCCGGGAGCCGAGAGCCACGAGTACGAGTAGTCATGATACGCTTTCTCACTCGTTGCGTACCAGATACAGGCGATAAAGTGCCCCATCATCAAGTACGACGCCAAAGCGCGTGCAAAGTACAATCGGACTTCCGCAACGGGGACTTTCAGGTCGTACACGGCGTACTGCAGGACGCTCTCGGACAGCGCTGTGATGCGCATTGCGTGGAAGATCTTGTTCAGTCGCAAGAAACACAAAACGCGCCACTGGTCGGCAAACGATGCTGTATTTACAAACAGCACAATGACGTCGAGCGGCACGAGCGCAACAATGTCGCACCGAAACTCAGCAGCGACGACGACGGACCGCACGAGCGACAGTGTCGCTGCGACGCGCTGCTGGTGCTTGTCGCCTTGGAGCAACAACATGCGTGCAAAGTAGTCGGATTGCTGCACTTTGCGCACGAGGTTGCAGCAACAGAGCGCATCCAGCAAATATTCCATGCCGGACCACGCGCGCAGCGCAGCAATCGAGTGATTCGCTGTGAGGTCCGTGACAAAACAGACTTTGAATGGCACCGACACGCAAAAGTAGAGCGCAACGAGCAACATTGCAAGATCCCACGCTTTCCCTGCTTGCTTTACGAGCGTGAGGAACTCGTGCAAGTTGTTTGCTGCGGCGTCGTGGCTACTTGCGTGGGGTACGAGCTGCTGCTGCTGTTGGGCGGAAGCACACACTTTGGCGTCGCGTGGCGGCGGCGATGGCGATGGCACTTGGCCAACGACTGGCCCTCGATTGGCACCACCATCGCTACTGCTGCTATTGTCATGTGACTGCCTCCAGTGCTGGTACTGCCGATACAAACGATAGAGTGTCGAAAACTTGGGGCGTTTGCACCGTTCGAGGATCTCAAAGTCAATACCAGTCGACAACACGAGCGATCGCTCTTTCATAGACTCTGTAGTGCGTCGTTTCGCGTCGCGCAAGTACTCGTCGTGCGTCTTGGCGGTTTCAAAAAACACGCGATCGAACTGCGGGAGCGACTGACAGCGCGCCATGCGAGCAAGCGACGCGTTGCGCTCGCGTGCGCGGACGCTATGGAGCACGTGGTGATCGCTTGCGTTGTTTGCGTCCATTTGCTGCGAGAACCGAAGTGCGCGCATTGCGACTACTGGTGCAGGTGAGCGGTGCTGCTGACTCTCGGTGTTTGTATGAGTCGCTACCGTCGTCGACCGCGTCGTAGGCACGAGTGGCCGTCCACGCATCGTCAAAAAGCTGCTGCTGCTGCTGCTGTGCGGTTGAATGTCGAGCGCCTCCAGCCGCGCCGAGTGCATCTTGACGAGCGGCCGGTGGCGCCGCGTGCCTTTCATCGTATCGATCGGTGCGCGCAGACGCCGCGAGTTGCGCCGCGTGAGCACCGAACTCCGTCGCGTCGATTTCATCGGTGTGATCGCTGTCTCTTCTATCGACGAAGCTGTTGTTGTTGTTGTTGCTGTCGTTATTGTTGTCGTTACAAGTGCCACCGACGGCCGGAGTTCGTGCATCATGTTGTTGACAGCGCCCTTGACAACTGCGAGGTACTTGACGCGCTGCCAGCACTCGGTCTCAAGCAGCGCGAGCTGTCGCGTATCCATGTGCTCGCGCACGTGCTTGTTGACAGGGTTCAATTGTACGAAGAACTGCTGGACGCCGATGTCCGTGGGTCGCACATTCGCTTTCTTCTTGGGCGGATTTGGAGTTGGAGTTGGAGCATGATGCAATGATGTGAATGACGGCAACAGACGCCGCGTCGATGGCAGCGCTGTCGACAGCTTCGTCTCTTTCGGTGCCTTCGCCAAGCGCGAACTGCTCTGCCGCCGCATACTGTGGATCGACGATGGACCGTCACTGTGTAAAGCTGCTTGGTACGCGCGGTGCTTGGCAGCAAACGCTTCGGTCTTGGTGAGCAAGTACTTGGCTTTCTTCTCGAGCATCAAAGACTCGGGCGTCGCGAACGCTGCCGTCGTCGTTCGGTTTCGTTTGAGCTTCGCAGCAGCAGAGACCGAGGCTCTGGACGGCGCCATCATGCCCTGGAGGTTCACTGCGATCTGTCGCGTGAGTAAACAATGTTTCGTCTTAGCCGCAACCCGTAAACAGCTCGTTTCGTATCGCTGGACGCGGTCGTGGACCCACTCGAGGATCGAATGGAGTGCGTATTTGTGCACTTGGTGCTCCGACACGTCGCCATTTGCGAGCCACAGTTCGTGCCAATCGTGTTTCGAGATGTACAGCACTTCACACGACGTGATCGCTTTCACCGTCGCAATCCGGCGCTGGTGCGGCACAAAGAACGCGACTTCGCCAAACAAACACCCTTCCAACAAGACCGCGACGCTCGTAGTCGACTGCGTCCAAAAGACGCCCGCAATGCCCTTTCGTAAGATACACAAGCGACTTCCGAGCGTCTCTTCGACGACGATATCGTCACCGGGGATAAACATATCAGACCGCAACCGCAACGCAAAGTTGTTCACTTGCGAGTACGTGAGGAAGCGACTGATCGGGAGCGTTGCGATCGACACGCCGTACATTTCATGCATCAGTTTGAGTTTGAGGTTCGCCGACAGATCGTGGAGCGTCTCGTTCACGTCGTGGCCGTGCGTCTGCTCCAATTGGACTTGAAAGAACAGCGCGACGCGTTCGCGTAGCACTTCCGGCAGTGCATGTTCTTTCGCAAACGCCTCAAAGCTCTCAATCCGGCTCTTGTGTTCGCGTTCTTCCTTGTTAACGTCGATGATCAAATCCGACAATTCCCCAACGATGTGGCCCATGACGAACGTACAGCACAAGCACGTGAGCGCCGCCCAGATCGTCCCGAGACTCCCGCGTGGGACGATCTCCCGTGATCCGACGAGCGTCAATGTCGTCAACGCCCAGTAGAACGACCGGATGTACAACGCACCGAGCGAGTGGTGGTAGATGTGGAGCAAATGGTCGGTTTCGAGCCAACAGAATGCGCTCAAGTGGCATTCAAAGTCTGATATGAGGAAAAAGATCGACGCTGCGTAGTGCGCGACGAGCAACAGAAAGAAGAGCAACTTGACTGGACTCAAGTACGACGACACGTTCTGCGACGCAAACGTCTGTTGGATCTGGATGATTACGTGATCCAAGTACGTCCATAGATCAAAGCACCGCAAGAGACGCGGCAAGCGACACATCGCTGACACAAACGGCCGATGGCGGTCGAGTACGTACAGCGGCAGAGACGCAAGCACCTCGCGCTTCAGTCGGTGGCTCTTGCAATAGCGCACGTCGATATGTTTGCGCTGCCACAGATTCTCAACTCCGACTTCTTCACACCCAAAGTAATATAGTTGGAGATAAATATCGACTGCGAACGCAACGTCGCAGACTAAGTCTGTGAGCGTCATTGCGAGAAACAGTGCGTGCGACAGGTGCATGTGTGCGTAGAACGCAATGCGGAAGATCACGACGAATGCGTTGTACATGTTGCAGAGCGTCAACACAATGTGCCACGCGCTCTGGACGCTCGTGCGGATCGCGTCCGGGTCGTGTGCAGTGCTGCTTTTGTGGTGCGCACTGCTTGCCAGGCCGTTCACGTGGCCGCTGTCTTTCTGGTAAAACATCGTCGTCGTTGCAATCACGTGCGGCTGGAGCTTGAACTGCTCGAGGTTCCGCACAATGCGCTTGAGACGCGCCGCATCGTCTGCAAATAGCTGCATCGCTTCTGCACTCATGGCCGCAATGTCGGCTGCAAACTTGAGCAAGACGCTGTCAAACTGCTCGCGCGTCATCACGGACGCGTGGACGTGTGAAGCGGCCGACAGCGTCGTCGCATGCGCGCGTTTGAGCAGAAACTCACACACGCCGTAGCAGTCGCTGTCGTGCAACGCACCCACTGGCACGCGCTTCGAGGGAGCAAACACGTTCACTTTGCCATGCAAGATCACAAGAAACTCTTTACACACGTCGCCCTCCAGCACGAGCGTCTCGCCGTTCTGGTACGTTCGATGGCGAAACTGTCCAGTCACGGCCTCCAAGAATTCGTGGCTCGCACTATCAAACAGTGCGATGCACTTTGTTGCTTCCGAGTGCAATAACGACGAGATCTGATAACACAATTGATCCGGTAAGTGCGACAGCAACTGCGACTCGTACGCGCGCTTCCGGCCAGTGAACTGACTGTGATAGAACCGTCGGATGTCGCTGCGTAGCTCCTCCGAGATGTGCAGATGCTCCATGGTGCTATTCAGCGTATTCATCTTCTCCACGTGGTGATGCTGACTCGCCATGAGGTTCGAGATCGTACTCGACATCGCACCCACGACCCCAAAGTTCATGATCCCACCAATGAAGATCCACAATGCTGCAAAGTACGACTCGGCAGTTGAGAATGCGACAATGTCGCCGTACCCGACAGCTGTTAACGCGACGACGGACCAGTAGAGCGACCGTAGGTACGCAAACGAGCCTTTGTAGAACGACGTTGCGTCGTCGATTGGAAACGCAGCGCCAATGTGCCCATAGCAGTCGAATTTGAGCCACGAACAGTTTTGGAAGTTCGTCGCCATGTGCAAACACCGCTGGCGGGTAAACTCAGCAGCGGGTAGGTCGACGACTGCTGTGTTAGCGACCGTCGAGCTGCTAGTGCTGTTATTGCTGCTGTGGCCCCACGACAGCGGCATCCACGCCATGACGAACCACAGACAGCCAATCATGTGGAGCGTCAATGTGACACCCAATAGCAACAGCGACACGAGCTGGAATTTCGAACTCATGCTGTAATAATCGCCCAAGTCCTGGACCAATTCGTAGAGATACCGCAGTCGCACGAGCCGCACGAGGCGAAAGAGCCACGAAAACTCTTCTGCGCCTTGTTGAATCGCTTCGACGATGATCGCAATCGGTGCAACTGCCAGCAGATCGACGTAGAAGCCATTTGCTTTGTACGCCGCGAAGATCAAGTCCGAGTCGACGACGTTCAGCATCACCGTTGGGTCTAAATACGCAAAGAACCGCGCTCTCAGAATGAGGTCAATAGCAAAGAACAGTTCGACGACCAGCGTCACTGCGTAGCGACCGCCAATCGCCTGCTCGACGCGAAAGTGCTGCTGCGCGTCGTGATTTGCAATGAATACGATATAGTACGGCACTTCGAACGCAACAAAGATCACGCCCAGGAGGCGCACGGCATCCCATCGGACGCGCAACAACGAACTTGGCAATCGCCACGCCGTCCCAAGTACCCGCGCAAAGTCCGAGCCGCTGCTACCGGCCGTCGCGACTGCATCGCCAGGACCGCCGGCACGCAAACCCAAGAGCTTCTTCGTCTTGCGCAGCTGCGTCGCGTACTTGTCAAACACTTCTGTCATCCGTGCATGGGTCTCAACTTCACTCCCTCTATAAAAATGCGCAATCGCAGCATCCAATTTTGCTTTTTCCAGTACGTACAACTCACAAAACGTCTTTGCAACTGCTTTCTCTTCGTACGTCTCGGGCGCCAACAGACAACAATCGGCAAAGAAATCGCCCGTGGTGCATTCTTTCGCCCCCGAACCATCAAAACCGGACAGCACAACAGTCCCACGAATGACAAAGAACATCTTGGCATTGAATTTCGGTTCGATGATCGAATCGTCCGGCGAATACACGCGCAGCAACAGTGCGAGTGCCAAGTGGTTGATGAACTCGACACTCTCTTTCATGAGAAAACAAACTTGTTTGACGCGACTGGCTTTCAGCGTATAGATGACTTTCGACTGCAAATGCCGTGGTAACAACCGCAACGCGTCTTCACCGTCCAATCCATGGTGCGTCGCCCACGCGTACGTAAAGTAGCTCATGACTTTACGGCGCACAGCACGTGGGATCGACTGGGACTTCATGTATTCGCGCGCATT
>JAADXH010001216.1:0-12672 GCA_023337595.1 Globisporangium camurandrum | reverse complement strand
TGCGGGTTTTACCATTCGAATTGCCTTGTTTCGCTCTTTGTATAACTGCGCTCATTTCAGTGTAAAACGCAAAACTCGAAAGGCAATGTCAGTAAAACCGTTGTTTTATGGGGTGGCTCCAAACTTTTTGGAGACGCTGTATGTTAAAACAATAATAGCTACCAATAACTGCGCGCCACTACAAATATGTTTAGTTCAATTAAATCGACAACTTAATATTGTAAAAATAGAAACGACAAATGTTAATTTCTGATCATTTCCAACGTAATTGTTCAAGTCAGTTATGCACACATTTAACATACATTTGTGTACAATTACGCTAGCTCGCAGATGCTACCATCATCAGTGCGCGGTGATCAAGCGCGTTTCTATTAGCATTTGTCGAGCATTACATGAGGCCGTATTATTTGTACTAGTGTGTGCATGAATAAGGACGCGCCCCTGATGAAGCTTAATCAATACATATATTGGAAGTGCATCGAATTCTGGTTCGACATGCAGCGCATACTTGAGCGACTTTGTCGCTCCTCACGTGCGTCGCATAGAATTTGTGCGATTGCGATGCGATCGAGTCGCACATGCATACGGTATCGTGATACGGAGCGTTGCGCAGGTGTATATGAGCACTTTTCTGTATATTGTGCAACTTAAGTGTTCTATGGCGGAATACGTTCTGCTACGGTATGGTCTCGACGCTGACAGAGCAAATCATTTGTATAGCCGATTTAACATTTTACGATACACAATCTTGGGGGAAACTACATCACACCACGCAAAATGAAGCAACATCAGGGAATGCTGCGCGGTGTATGGTTGAAATGAGCTGCTACATTGAGCGACTTAACGATTCTGAGCAGCTACCGCACGTCCAATGTGCTGCCGTGTCATATATTTGTTACTGCTACAAAACATCATCATCACTACAAACATCTTGAGCTAAATATGCGAAACCCTATTAGAACCACATCCGACATCTAGCAAACATAAAACATTGTAACCTTCGAAACAGCGTGGAGATCGCTGTTCGACTTTAGTGAATTCAAAACAGTGCAACAATAATGCGACTTATGTATAACGACAGGCGGCGGCAATTCGGCGTCCATGCGGCTTAGCCAACCACGAATTAATAGTAGTATTTTTACGAGTAGGCACGGTTGGCAACACCTAACACCCACTGGTGCAAGTATATTTCAATGCATATCAATGAAACAAATCTAGTAATGGTAGTATTAAATGCATACCAACACCTCACAATGAAGGCACAACAAGATGTGCGCACTCCATTTCAAAACGGATAATGAAAGAAAATCGATACTCGTCTGTCTTTAGAAAAAACATTTGCAACAGTAAATCGATGTGGCATACACAGCACGAAAATTGCTCATGTATTCGTTACAATCAGAATATTTTATACGAAAGCACAATCGCTGGGATTCAAATATTCCATACATTTCTTATTTCATTTTTGTCTCAAGAATGTGAGCGTTTAAGGTAAATGAAGGAGCGTTTCCAGCCAAAAAAATGAATTTAATATTACTGAAATCGATCTGCAAATATGCACACTCATATTTATTTTTCGTCAATATTGACGTCAAACAGAATTTTTTGTCAGCCATTACGTTTTTGATCAAGACAATCACACAAATCTATACTGTATATGTCAATAACAAATAGACAACAGAAAATTTACATGAGTTCTTCTAACACATTTTTGAGCAACTAGACGATAGGAGTCTAAGGTAATGATTAACAATTCAAAGTGTTTATTTCAAACGGTTTGCAAGGTGGTTTTCGGACAAAGCCATATAGGTATATAGCTACATAGACAAACCGTTACAAAAACGTGTTAGATAGTCACACTTTTAGGACAACACGATCTATATATTTTATATCCTAGCTGTCCGCGTCGAAAATCAAAAACTACACCGAACCAAGAGAATCTGCTCGCATAGTAAGAAATAAAATTGGGTTATATTAATATATAGAATCAGGTGCTCTGTTGTTCGGCATAATGTTTACAGCAGATAATGAAAATGAATACATGTTCACGCGAATTAGAAGGACTTAAGGAAAAATATCGTGATAGAACTAATATTTCTAAAAACATTGTTTAGTTGATACCGTCTGTTATGTTATGTTGCTAGCAAATTAAAGACGTCATTTGTCGGATCGATGTCATTAAATGATTGAATAGCTGAGTGGTGCTATTTTTAACACGGAGCATTCGTGGTATTCAATTGTACAGCAGCACGAAAGATTATTTTGTGGCAGCAAGTTAAGAAAAAATCGTTGCGTCTGATTGGCAAAAGTAGATTTGCGGCGTCCAAAATAAAAACATCGCCTGCTGAAGCTGCAGCAACAACGATATCTTTTGCATTTGAAAAACAAAAGCCGACAAGACTAAAGCTAACGCAATGGACGTTGAAGTCGTACAAGGATGGTCGATATCGGCTGATGACGACTTGACAACACCAGATAGCTACACGACCGCAGTGTTCCCGTGGAAGGTGTGCTCGCGAGTGAAGAAGACGACTGGCGATGACTACACGAAAGTCAATTGCGAGAGTCCGGCTTGCGACCGTTCCGTCCGCCGCGCATGTGCTCTCTCAGCTCGAGCAGTATTCGACGCGCCTACCGAGTTCGACAGTTATGTGTGCAGCAAGCGCTGCTACAACGCTGTCCGCAAGTGCGCACGAAGCACTCACCTACCCGTCGTTGTAAGAAAACGAGTACCGTGGCATAATGATGGGCCCAGCGCGAGTATCAGCTCACTCAGCTGTCTGCTGGATTGGATGACGACAGGCGACAACTACAACCGGTACCGTGGCGGAGAGCATCAAACGGGACAAAAAATATGGTTATAGCTCAAGAAGTCGTCCGCGCCATCTCCTCCACAGGAATCTCGTCGTCTCGTACGGTAAAAGATGTCGTCACAAAGATCAGCGCGATTGAATCCAGCTTTCGAAGCGATGCTGACTGGCTGGCAGCTACAGGCCAAGGCATCCAAGACGAGTCGTCACTACGATCTGCAATTCTATCACGTTGCTCGTACTACTACGAGCTCGTCAACATCATGGGGGATCGACCAAGCTCGCGGCCATTGCTTCTCAACTTCCAATCAGATTGGAACGGCAATGTCCATCATCGTGACACAAGCGATGAGGACGAGCCGGGTCGTCCACGTTCTGCGTTCGAGGGAAGTGCGACTAGCGCCAGTACTAGTACAATGAACTCGCGACGCGCATCCATTCGGTCGACAAAGAGAACTCGAGATGCAGGAACGGATCTTGCTTCATTTACCGACTTGAAGCGACAGCAGATCGCTCAGAAAAAGGAACTGAGGCTCGTTGAGCTCGAATTCAAGTCGCGCGAGGTGAAGGTGACTGAATCAGAAGCAGCTGCTCGTACGGCTGTACTTCGACAGCAGGAGCAAGAAGCAGCGGCACGTACACAAATGCTGCGAGAGCAAGCCGAGACATTTCGACAAGATCGGACTGTAGCTATATTACGTGAACGTTCCAAGCTGCTAGCAGAAGGTGTCCCGAAGAAAGAGATAGATTTTGTTCTACCACTACCCACTCATCTCTAGCAAATAGTTGAATAGTTGCGAGCGGCGCGCAACGCCGCTTCCCAGGTCATCCATTTGCAAATTGAGCTCATCGTCTACCTCGAAGCCGCAGAGCGGGTTGATAGGTTCCACGCGTCTGGTACGACATCTTGTACTAGCAGGTTGTGGATGATGCATGCGCAAGTAACAAGCCGTAGCAGCCGTCGCATGCTTCGCTTTTGATTAGTAATCAGGACTCGTATTCGTTTTAGTAATTGAAATCGCGCTTTCAGTAAACAAATGCAGTGTTCTGAAGTAATGCGCGCTTTGGCAAGAGCTGTTTTGAAGTACGTCTTGTCTGGACCAAGCTCGGTATTCGCTGGCTTTTTGAACGCTGGAACCATCACACTCGACGTCTGGAATGTTGAATCTCCCAACAAGTATTCGTTGTGCTGGAAGTACTCGCCAGGCGACCGAGCAATGTGCGAGTTTAACCAGACCCTATTGTCGTGGGCCGAGCCCGGCCACCCGGCCACTAGAGATCATATACGAGCCCTGTCATCACACACTATGACAACATTAACGGCATACACACCTTTACTGCACAAGAAGTCTTCGCTGTTGTGCGTGGGCTTGAACTTGAGAGGAAAGAGCGTGCCGTCTGCCATTCCCACGCAGTTGGTGAAGCCGTACAAATGTTGAACACGTGCGGCGATCTGTTCGCGCTCTGCCACATCTGGCCAAGAAACGATGCTGCGCGCAAGCGCTTGGACAGCTGCTGCTGCTCGTCGCAGATAATTACCGACAGACCCAGCTCCTATCCCAACAAACTGCGCCACTTTTGAGGATGTAGTGTCGTTACTGCTCGCACCTAATTTTTAAAGTAAAACCATGATGTGCAGAGCAGCGTCACCGCGCAAGGGCTTCGTTCCTGTCGAGCGAGATGTTGGAGCGTCATTCAGGAGTGCGATGAGGCGAAAGAAGGCGTCCAGATCAAGTCGAAAGTGCACGAGAAACTCCAAATCGCTCAGGTAGTTGCAGTCGTGCAGCAGCTGCATTCAGCGAGGAGCTCGGTGTCGGTAGCTTGCACGCATCGCGTATCGTGCCGAGTATGCAGCATAATACGATGCGAACACGACGTCGTCCAGCTCATCTTCGTCTTTGTCGTATTCACCGAATAGATCACGGATGACCTGTTCATCTCGACGAGTTGTGACGGCGCGCTCGAGCTGTTTGGGTTGACGTTGCCGCGATGATGTGCGTGGCATTGCAGAAAATTGTGACTTGCAGCTGAAAAAGTAAAACACTGACTCAATTGCACCATACTGCCATTAATTAAAAACAATATTTACTTGCTGCTGAACAATTGAATACCACTATTACAAAAGGCAACATCGATTGATCTAGGCAAATCCACTCAAAATTCATCTCACCACGCGAACCATACAATTCACTCTAATATCGAGTCTGCATGTCTATATTGGGGACACGGATAACTTAAAATGACTACGAGCACACGCAACACCATCTTCAAATAGAGGAGTACAAGGTTAAATGTGTAGGCTCAAGCGAAGTCCTCTAACTACTGCGTTAAATAAAGTGATGGAACAGCAGTACGCGCAGATAACCCAAACTGTTCCAGGCACAACGACACGCATATTGCACCACGCGACGCATCACGCCAGTATTATTTAATATTTAGCGCGCGGTTCACGATACGATTGGCGGCTCGGTGTGAACTGGATGCAGTCGAGGATATTGACTCAGCGCAAAGTCGCTACGAGAACACTACAAATGCTAGCGTCATCATCACAATCATGGCACCATCGTACGAGTCTACAAAGACGCTTCGATATGGCGGACGAGAACACGGGTGATATCATCAAACTACAACTGGGCGAGGCGATTGTGTTCCGTGGTGATCTTTATCATAGCGACGTAGCCTACGATACGAATAACTACCGCGTGCACTATTACCTCTCGGTCGAGGACGACGACGACTGGGTTGCGGGCGTGTTGTACACTTAGCCGGAACCCGACACGACAATCGACTGTCGCAACTGTGGTCGCGAGCTGCTTGTTGCTGATAATAAAGCGACGCAAACACGCTTCCGGCACTAAGTAGAGCTGCGGGAATCAAACACAAGCTGTCGAAAAGGGCGGCGACATAAGGTAGAGCAGATTGTCGAGAACGAGTGTAGGATGCGCGATCAGACGTCCAATTCGACAAACTAGCTGAAGATGCACAATATCATCGTCCATAGTGCCAAAAATGAAGATGTTGACGAGTTTATACGCTGTTCGTTCATGCACTGTGCAATAAATGTATTGTGAAATTTGTTAATCCGTTGTAATAAGGAAACCAGAACAGCGGATGCTTGCATGGAAAGAGAAACGTGATCGTGGAAATAGACATACGGACGAAGTTTAGCCATTAATGAAGACGATGCGTGCATGTTAAACGAGGCAAAATGTAAATCTAAGTCACCCATAGGAAATATACATATACGCATGTTATGGCGCGGATATACATCGTTGTGTGAATTATGTTTGGAGGTGGAAATGCTTGTCATTCCGAGATATTTAACTTGTGCAATGTATACTTTACTGATCGCCTCTGTGCTCATCAGCAATTTGCAATTACAAAGACTGCTTGTGCCAACCTTGGCGCGCCGCAAAGTGCTTCAACTCCCCCTGAATCTCTAACAAGGGAATATCCATCATGTTTAAGTGGTGCACATGGCACTGAACTAACGATAACTACAATGTCGGTAGAAACAACGCGATTGACCATTTGCTGGTGTTGCGTGATGCGTTACATTTCGCGACGTGCAGCGTCGTCATGACGCTCAACCGGATTTACAGACAAAGGCTACTGTGAGCAGAGATCGAGCGCGTTTCGACCAGCATTAGTCAAGTACAACACGAGGCTGCACGATTGACCATTGTGTACGTTGTCGCGTGCGTCCAGGCGGAGGTGCGTCTGATGCCAATTGACTTCGAATTTTTGCGCAAGTGTATTGTGTCGATGCTGACTGCGGCTGGACCGACGGGTAACACAGAATTATTTATCGCTGCTGCACTCGGCCGACGACATCGGGATGCAGCCTCCACATACGACCCGATTGGTCTGGATGGTGCTAGCTGCAAACGAAACGGCAAAGGACGCCAAGAAGCACGTGTTAAAGAACTTTGAGTGACGGCTTGCAAAGTACGTCGAGCTATGATACGACCTTGACGGCGATAGCGCGAAATGGTTGGTGCGTTCGATTAACAACGCTGTCAAAACAAGTGACTTGGTGGCGCTTCGCGACACGCGCGATTGGGTTCATTTCGGCATTACGCCACGAAATCTCAAGCAACAGTTTGAGCACTTTGTGCGACGCATGGTTCAGATGAACCAGTACATTGAGCAGTTCAACGGACAGATGGCGCGCGTAGGGTCAGAGCGTCGAGGCGTCATATGTTAAGTAGTGCCGTGTTCTGGAAAGTATACACCCAGATTTATTACAATAACGACCTCAGTATTACACCAGATGTGAACACACATCTACGCAATCATACTTAACGAGTGTGTGGTTGCCTAATCGGCGGATAACACGCCGTCAATAAGAGTTCGTGGCGAGTCATAATCCAGTATGGCGTTCTCTGTTCAACTTTGCGCGCATTGAGACCGCGCGGCGGTGCTTCTGTTATTGTCTCCGCACTGATGGCTGCTCATCGTCTGTGCTGCTTGAACGATCGCGCAACCGTCACGACGTCGACAGAGAGCGACGCAAAGGACCAAGCCGCTATGTTTTTCCTGACAATCTCGACGTCGATCGCCTTGCCGCCATCGATCCTGGCGCTCGCGCGATCGCGTCGGCCGTCTCGCTTCGGTCGGATGAGGTCGCAGTAGAGAATTTGGTGAGCTCTGAGCAATCGATGGCGGTTGCAACGTAGAGACGCCAAGTCAAACGCGAGCGACAGCGCCAAGATAGACGCCAAGAAAGAACGGCGCGCAAGCATACGCCCACGCAGTGCGAGGGACGGCGCATACGGCAGCGCCGATATCGCGAACGCAAGCGCACTTGCCCGCAACAACAACTGCAATTGTTCACGCATGCAATCTCGAGTGCCCGGCAGCGCAAGTGCCGGCGACGCAAGCGTCAGCGCCATCACGCGCATGTATCGACTGTTGTTAACGCTCAGCCAGCGCGGACAACGAAGAACAACAATGGACGCCAAACTCCATCGGCCGTCGTTCGCATCGTGGAAAGGCAAGACGAAAGCATGCACACGAGCCACGTAAATATGCAGTGCAGGCAATCGCTTGACGCGAGTACGCCCACCGCTCACACTTCCACGCCCATGCGTATTGACTGTAGGGAGTGCACGACGACGATATCACCGGGACAACGTTGATGGCGGCAATGCCATCCGTCAAGACTGGCAGCTTTGAGCATTTGCGTCTCGGTCTGGCACCGTTCTTGGAGGGTTTATGCGTGCTGATGGTATTCACCAGAGAGCTCAGTTGCCGCCAGTGGTGGTTCAAGCGCAAGCGATTCCAGCAGCAAGCAGTAGCGCATCTCGCGCAACACCTCACTCCACTTCCAAACATGGTTGTTGGGCTTGGGGATTGGAACCGCCAGTACATTGTGCGGCCACCCACGCTACCCACTCGGACTCTATCACGAGGCGCTTGCGCTGCGCGCGTATGTGGTGCTGGTGGACGAGCACTATACAAACCAGGACTCCTTGTCGTGCTACCAGCAGCGCACAGAAGCGCTGTACCCTGTTGCCAGTGCAACGACGTCAATGCAGCGCCAGCAGCAGGCACCATTACCGGCGACACAACAACAGCGCCGGTTGCAGCAAACAGCGCAAATTACAACGCTTACCCAGTCAGTCTGAGAGCAACAGCAACAAGCGCAAAAACTAAAGGCGACGAGAAATGTGCTCAAGTGCGCAACATGCGGTACGTTTTGGGAACGCAACGTGAACGCATCAATCATCTTCTTCAACTTGGTCGAGCGAGCAGCTCATGGCGAAGAAAGGCCTAAAAAGTATTGTTTTGCACAGAACACTGTTTTGAACGCGATCGAGAGCTTCGGATCACCCAACAGCGTCAGCTTCCACCTCGCGCTGCTCGTCGCTACCCACCCCCCATCCCCGGCCTTCTCCAAAGCTCGGCTCGCTTCGCTCTCTCCGCTCGCTCCGCACATGCTGGGTCCCAGCTGATTCTACGTGCTGGGTTGGTGTGGTCGGTTCACGCTTTGTAGAAGTAGTAGGTCGTGATGACTTGATACATGCGCCGATGTAACACCGCTAAGACAGACAAAACTGTTCGTGTTGTTGTTGCTAACTGTCTCTTCGCTCCTCGGGACGGGCGGTGACCGTGATCCGAGGCATCCTCGCGCGCGCTTGCGAAACCGGTCCTTGCATCACTTGAGCAGAGCTGGGTCGAGCGGAATGCTGGTGTCGTGGTAGCGATTGCGCGTGTCACACTCGTCGCGCGTGTCACTGCATATAACCCCGACGCGAAACGGAGACGCGACTGCAGGTTCTGCTTGTTGCGCGGAATGAGGCGTCGGATGTCGTCTGGCCTACCGCTCGATGGGTGTTGCTGCGGGTAGCGTCGGTCACGCGGGCGGTCGGTCACAAAGTCGGTGCGAGGAGCCGGTGCGTCGCGCTTGTGCATGCCGGTTGAGCTCGTGTTGTTGGTGCTCGATCAGCGCCATCGTCCACTCGTGCGCTTCGTAGTGGGCGTCGCGGAGCGTGTCGCAGTACTGGGCCCACCACGTCGCCGACTCGCTTTGCAAATGAGCAAGTGCTCGCCCGAGGAAGAGGTCCACGAACTGGAGCGTCAACTCGACCCGGCGTAGGCTAGCGCTGCCTAAAGACTTGTTCTTCGTCACAAACGCGCGCAAACGGGTCATCAACGAGCGAACGTGGTCCCACCCGTATTCATGGACCAACGTCGACATGCCATGGATGCCTTCCATGATGTAGTCATAGGTGGTGGCTTGCTCGGGTGGTGGTGGAAGTGACGCCAACGCACTAAAGTCGCACACGAAGTTCGCGTTTGACGACGCAGCTGCTAGTGATTCGCGCGCCGACTGCTCTTTGAAGCAGATGACGGACGCGCCACGGCTTCCGAGGCGGCAGCTGTAGAGAGCCTGGAGCTGTAGAGAGCCTGGAGCAATGCTGGTGTCTTCGCAAACAGGATCGTCGTCGCATCTCGCCGTTCGAGAACAAAGGACATCGGAGAACGCGACTTATCTTCAGGAGTCATAAGCTGCTGGATAAGACGCCTAGCAGCGAGTCGATGCAGTTGCGGTGGTTGATAGTCGCCCTTGACGCGTCGTGATTGGTCAGGAAAGTCATGGACGCACTGGTGGCGCAGCTCCATTGGCGGCAGCGCGCCGTGTGCGTTCGGCTCCGTTTATGACTGACGAGTCGTGACGTCATCGACAAACGTGCCGCGTGATGATGTGCTTGTCAATGCAATCACTCGAGCCGATCGACTTGCCTCTTCTCGGGCTTCGGCAAGATCTTGTTCAAGACGCTCGAGCCGAGAGCGTAGTGCCGTTACGTCGTCTTCAATTGGAGGCGACGGCTGCAGAGGTGGAGCATTGGTTGACGCACCCTCGGCTGCTGCGATGGGTGGACGCGACGCGTCACCACTAATTGATTGCAAGAACGTTCCAACGTCGAACGCTGGGCTAGGATCCGTCGTTGTTGTTGCTGCTGCAGCTTTTGCGCGGTTTGTCGATGGCTTGGTTGTCGCGGTCGTCTTTCGCACGAGGTGGTGGCCGGCTTGCGGGAGGCTCTTCCAAAAGATTATGCGAGACTCCTTGATTGACGGCTTAGCTGCTGCAGTCACGGGTGTCGTCGCGTTGTTGTCATCGTCGTCGTCGTAAGGCACAGAAGGTGATGACTCATTCGCGCGCTTCTTCTTCTGTGTTCCGCGCAGACTGACACGAGTGGGACGAGCAGTCTCGTCTGCCGTGTCTGTAACAGCAGGTGCGGGAAGAGTGGTAGCGTCACCGGTCACGTCGACGACGGTATTAGTCGACAACGAAGGAGGAGAAGCCCGCAAGAAGGCTGCTGCAGCAGTCAAATGAGGATTGGTGGTCGATGGTGACATTGTCGGTGATGTTAGCTAAGTTGGAGGAGCGAGTGTTCTTGGTCTTGGCGAATTAAAGTAAGCTATGTTTTCTTTGTGCGCTCCGAACTGGTGGCTGTGGCGTTTGCAAACTGGAATATAGCGCACAAGGATACCGGTATTAGACCGGTATCGAACTCAACTTTGCTTGCAAAATGAAAGCATAATTTCTTGCTCGCTATGCGCTCGCGAAATACCGATTTCCGCTCACTAGCCTTGCTAGCTCGCATATGGAATAAACCCCAGAGTTGAATTTATCTTCTCATGCACAATCCGTTCTTGTGTGGCCTTCCACACGATTCCTCAAAGCATTCCAGTGTAATCTATTCCACGGAGATCCTAGCCCCGTAAAACTTGGTTAAACATCGTAGTCCGTCTAATGACATGAGTATGACTACCTTCTAAGCTGATGGCAAGGCCCCAATGATTCACCGTCACTGGTCACTCCTCACGGTGCAAAAGTGAGACACTCTCGCTCGCATGGCCGCCTCAGCCGACCCGCCAACGCTCACCGCGATTTTGTCGGTGCTCAGCGCGATTCCTGAAACGAGCCACCGGTCGAAGGCGGTGAAATCGAGTTGCCCGAACAAGTAGCGCTGCGTCAGTGAGGCTCAACATTCTCGTTGTTGAAGCAAACCAACATCGTCAAGCTCGATGTCGCGAGTTATAGCGGTGAGAGCATAAACCAGCGGTTCGCGCTTAACCGGTGGCTATGCGAAGTGGACGTCGCGATTCAAGCGCGTCAGCTATCGATGGAGCTGGCGCAAACGCACTTCGTGATCTCAAAGCTTACTGGCAGGGCAAAAGAGTGGGCACTCCGCCGTCTGGTTGCCGACCCCGACTGCTTTCCCACCACTTAATCCTTGAAGGATGACTTGCGGCAGGCATTCGAGTCGCCGCAAGACGAAGTATAGCATCGACCGGCATTTCTCGCCATGAAGCAGGGTCGCATGGCGATGCGCGACTACATTCAGCACGCACCTGTTTGGCGTGGCCTCTCAATCCACGTGTTCATTCAGGGGATGAATGCCTATCACCACAGTTTCTACCTGACGCGGAGACCTCCCGCATCACTCGAAGAAGCGTTTGCGATCGTGCTGCGTGAAGTCTACAGCGTGCTTTCAGCTAGACCTCCTCCGAAACAAACGGCTCGTTCTGAAAACGAGCCGGAAGCCATGGAGATCGACACGATCGTAGCCGCGGCTGTGGCAGCGGTCTTGGGCAAGAATGACTTGAAGTCATTTGCAAACAAGAACACGCCAACTGCAAAGACGCTGCCGTGGTTCCGTTGTCGCAAACTCGGTCATCGTACGGTGGAGTGCCGCGCGTCTGCTCCTGTCGTCGCTGCTGTCACAGCTGACGATGCCGGTGCCCCCTCGTTTCCAAAAAAACGAGGATCGCCAGTAGGTGCAGCCCGCCCTGCTGTCCACAACAAAAACGTGTCTTCGATGGCAACACGTTCTATGCGCTCAGCAATTGAGATCCGTGCGCAGTAAAATGCAACCACCTCCAGCAGCGACAAGAGACTCATGGTCTTGAGTCGGCGCATCGCTGGCGTGTAGAGATCGCTTCGCGCTCTGCTCGGTTCCGGTGCGACGAACAACTTTGTCCGCATCGACATTCTCCATCTGCTCCTCTAGCGGACCCAAACTCGCGGATCGCCAGGTGGCATGGTCGTACGATACGCCGACAGAGAACCACGCACAGATCCTCGTAGCTCGGAATCGTTCTCAATCGAGTTTGACGGCTTTGCGAATAGCGATGAGTTCTTGGTAATCACACTCAGCGGACCTGCACTGTATTAGCACAATGTCGACTACCTCAATCGCACCGTTAGGCCACGAGACAGCGACGCCAACGCGGTGCTCGCTTTTCTAAAAGAATCAGTTGAGTAACTGGCCGCACGTTGCAGTCGTAGATCCCGACTCTGCGTCAGCGAGTTCACACGGAGTGAGCGATGGCCCTCCGTATGCAGTCT
>JAADXH010001215.1:0-12679 GCA_023337595.1 Globisporangium camurandrum | reverse complement strand
GGACAAACATGGAGCAGCCGTCACTCGTGCAGACGATCTTGCGGTGGAGGCCGCTTCTCTGGTCTACACGGACGGACTTGTTCTGCGAAAGCGCAAAGTCTTGGACGGCGTGTAGTGCGTCAGTGGCGGTTGGGTACGTCAACCCGACCTTAAGCTGTAGCAGCTCTTCGCGTTCGGCGCTCGACATGCGTTCACTGGCGAACACTTACTCCACCGATCGTTTTGGTTCCCCTCACGCAGGAAATTGCGAATGAGACCTGACTGAGTGGCTTGAAACTCATGGAAACGCCTTTTGGACAGCGTCTAAGAGCGGGAATGGCTTCATGCATAGTGAGTTTCATAGAGTGAGAGCCACACGTTTTGACACGTGATATTTACTAAATTGTCATAAATATACACTTCTTGGCATTACATTTCAAATACACATACTGGCACAAATATAGGTGATTGTTACACGTTTTGGCGAAAAAACACACTTCTTGTCATTAACATCACAAATATCACACATACTGACATTTTTCCTTAATTCTGGTGTTTCCCGGTATAGTACGGCGGTACTTTCTTGCAAAATACAGGGATTTGCTTTGTTCGGGTATCTCCGGACTAGGCACTGTACTAGATTTCTGTATGGTTGTTTTGGCCAATAATACAATCAATTCATGATACATTTCTAATGAGGTTTCACGTTTGAAAAAGTTTCGAGAAATCCATAAGTGGATAGAATAACAAACCTTAGCGTTTTCAGAGCAACAGCTAGAATTTATTTTTACGAGTGGCTACATTTACAAACCTGCACGTTTTTGAGATACATTCATACTTACCACAGCTTACTTTTGGGAAACGAAGGGTTTTTGTGCCTCTCCTTAATCCGTTACTTCATCCCTGTACCTAGCTGTAAAGTTTCCGTAGATCCACTTGTAGAGTCACTTGTCAATTCTGGTCCAACTCGTGCATTCATTGACATACCTGTACTGTCAGCAATGCAGGCTTCCCTTGACTAACGAATGTGTCATTTTCAGCAAAATAAAATGTAAATATGAAGTACTTAGGCATTTTTTGTATATTCAAGCATTTTTGGGAAACACTCTTTTTCGCATTGGTCTTACCAATGGTGCGGTCAACGCTGCTCATGCATGAGCATGTGCAAGTGGTAAAGAACAGCATGCTACGTTGACGTTCGCTGCGCTGCTAGACATCGTCCAGCTACAGACGGTGCTGCAGTTGTAGTCTGCCAAAATGCTGATGTGCACGCCACTGAGCCCCTGCATAGAGGGACTCAGTGCTCAATGCACTTTCAATGCACGCAAAGTACATATGGTTTACTAGAGCGGTGACTCAATAGGAAGCATCATGCCATTACAAACGCATGCATCACTACGATACAACCCGATGTCTCGTGCTAACGTGCAAATACTTTGTCTCAACCAAACCAAGACTATTAAATATAACAGGTTAGTTACTTCAAAGAGTCCAAATGTTTGCTGTAGTAAATGTAACTATTTAATCGTCTCACTTGAGATATCTCAAAATATTGCCGGCGTTAAATCATTGTTACATTTTTAATACATCGGAAATATTAGTCAGTGTTAAGAATGTCGACATTACCTGAGACTTAACTCGCTATTCCCCGCACAATAATTGTACACCAAATGTGTTTGTTTTTCTCACAAATGTTTAACTATCCAGCAATCAGGACACTTGAGAAATGTTTGATTACCAAAATACTGCCGGTGTTAAACAAGTGTATAATCAGTTGTATTCGGCATGTAGGAACATCAAGAATGTATTTTTTGAGTTTGTTAATTGTTCAAGTTGATATTATTACGAAGAATTTACGCCCGGCTATATATTGGGTCACTATATCAAGTAACAACTCAAACGAGACAAAAGTAGCCAGTGAACCAGAAAAATGTTTGCATTCATTGCTGACACGCACCATATCCCCTATTTGCTATCGAATGACTCGTACTTGTTGACCTCATCCTTCATCTCGAAAATATGGCGGTTGCTGCACTTCTTTCCAGGTTTGCGCATTTGAATGCGCGCGTTACTCTTCTTGCCGCCGCAATCGAAAACGTCGTGCCAGATCTGGAAGCACGTTCGCGCGTCACCGTACTGTGGGTGGAACGCGACGTTGCACCTGTGCATGCATAGCGAGTGCGAGCAGTAGAAAACAGTCAACTGCAGCAAACGAGCACTCAACGCAGCGAGCGTTGCCGTATCTTCAAGCATTGCAGTAATAATTAGTCGTGTAGCGTGAGTTGCTGATCTTCTTCCATTTGTGGCGTCCTTGTGTGGCATCAGCAGTGCTCGCAGCAGTGTCTGCAGCTGTGCTCGTTGAGTCTGCTAATACAGTGCTTGCGTTCTCTTGCACCGGTGCTCGCTGCCGCTGCGCTGTTCTTTGCAGTCGTCGCTGCTCGCGCATTGTTGGTGCGTTTTCTCTTTTTGGCTTTTGCCTGCACAATCGAGCACAAGTTGCACGAGCTGTGCAGGCGCTTGCACGAGCCTTCGGTTGTCAAGAAATAATCCAGGATATTGCACAAGCGGTGGCGAGAGAGAGCACTCGGCCGTGGCGTCGCTTGCGTTGAATGTGGGCACAGAAATCATGGTTTTCTTGACATGTCAATCAAATATACATAAGGGAAAGCGCATAGTATTAACAACATCAACATGTGCTAGATAAATGAAAATGCGAGACGTACGCCGCATGTCGCAAAGCCGTTTGCAGTGAGGACTAGCAGCTGTGCTTTCAAAGTCTCCAGGAACATTTCGTGGCGCGGCTTGGCACACGAGCGCTGTCGAGCTATTGTTTTGTTCACTATAAAGGCATTCACTAGCGCAATGTCTACATATCCTACATATAAGGACTGTAGTATTATAATATTGTAGTACTTCTTAAACGTAACGCTAAGCTGGATAGAGTACCGCTGGAGGCGTATCTGATCGTGTCTGTCAACTACCCCAGTGCAGCGGTGGTATCGGCGACTACCTGCGGACAAAGCGCCAATACCTTCGTACCGTCTGGCACTTTGCGCACTATCGAGCTTACATAGTGATGTTAGTAGGAACGCATGCTAACGGCATAACACATACACAGTACATTCATATGCAACCAAACGACAGAGGCGCCGGCGTTGACGTCAACAACCGTGGGCGCTGCGGCAGGTTGGTTTTTGCCGCAATACACCTCCATTCTGTCTGCATGTACAACCAAGAATCAACCTATAGCGAGCATAGTAATATCACGTTAACGAGTTCAATTTGTACAATCACGCAAAACATCCAAATCTCGCCACGCGCACCACGAGCAGTACGCTGTCGTGGCGCAACACGTGACGGTAATCTTCGTTCCGCACTTGAAAACATAATTTTCAGATATTGGCTGGTGGGGTAGTAGCGCGCGCGGCTCAGGAGAATGCCCTTGTCTAAAGTAAGCACCCGCGGCAGGTTGCAACCGCGGGGAACGTGTGTTGGATGCAATCAAGCGCACTTTCAGCACGGTCAAGATTTGTGCGCGGGATGTTGTTGTTCGTGAAGTGGATGCTCAAGAGCGGTTAATCAAACCAATTGCTGGGCATAAACTTGCCAAACGTCCCGGCCGGGACGGCACAGACCTCGATCGGCGAACAATGCTTCGCCACCCGCTCCTTGAGCAGGTACAACATGTGCGAGATCAACGGGCCGACGGCGCGCACGCACTCGTGTGGCTCGAACGCAAGTTGCTCGCACAATCGTGTCGTTGTGTCGCGCTTTATCTCGTGCTTCTTGGACGTGCTCCGCTGCATGTAACTTAAACGTTCGCGCGCAACGGCACGTTTTGTTTTTGGAACCGGTTCGACTCTTGCACAATCGTCGCCCAAAGCTGACCTACAGAAAGTAAATGACCAGCGACATTGACGAATCGGCGGCTACAAGCTCGCTCTTTTGCCGCATGTAGGATAAATCCGGTAATGGGTCTTTGTCTTCTTAAAAGTCCGCAGGATCTGCATGTCGAACAACAACGCGCAAAGATAGACAAGAAATGGTCATCTAGTCAGTCAATACATTCTACATGTGTTAGAATGCACGCACGACCACAGACAAGCAGGCATGTCGAACAAGTTCGACGAGCCACGTACCAGTGTACCGACAAGTCTTGAACATCTCGCGCAGTTGCTGCGTATTTGTCGACCGGTCCAGAAAATCCGGAGTGTCCAAGTCTGTGATGCACATTACTTCCTCATCGATGGGACAGTTAGAGAGCTCCTTGCCGCTGTCGGCGCTCTCTGAAAGCTCGATGTCGATATTCGACACGGTCTCGTCTTCCTTCTCCGAATCGATCACCGCATAGACATTCGACTGCATCGTTTCGGGCGTGTCGACTTTGTTTCGGTCGGCTAATGCTATAGTAGCGGCTCCCGGTGTGGTGAGTCGGATTGCAGCTGCGCTGTTTGCGGCGACGGGGTCGTCGGTCTTTTGTATACCCTCATTCTCGTATGATAGCACGACGTCGATGCCAGGTGTTAAGTCTGTATGTGTTGCGCCTGGCGTTGCGTCGTTATGTGGAGTCGCGTGACTTTGAGTGGACCGCCGTTGAGTGGCTTGGTAAGCAGTGGCGTCGTCAATCTCGCATCGACGTCAACGTCGTTCATCTCTGCATCGTCGACGTCGTAGTTCAACTCTTCATCCACGACAGTGGAACCGACCACGTCCGAGCTTGCCGTGGTGGTGATGCCGGCTCCACTCTCGATGCTTCTGTCGTCGATTCCTGATGTCATTGATAATCTGCGGCGACGGCCGCACCTGTATGCTGAGCGTGGCACGCGACGTGTCGCGTATGTGCTGCTCGCGCAGCTCATGTTGTTGTCGGTGGTAGACGCGCCTCGCGCGGCGCTTCTCCATTGACGTCGGCCTGTCGGTTCTGTTGCTCCCTTCTGCTTGTGAGTTGTTGTGTGCCTTTCTACAAGGTTGCAACTGCGGACAAAGTCACATTTTGTGGTCAGGGACTGCGACTTTATAATGTACATTACGTTCAACGTTTCTTTTTGCGTAGCCAGGCGTGGACTTACGTCACAATAATCACATATAATTGTTAAGATGGTTGAGACGTCTTTAAATTATCATTTTCACGTGTCAATCTTCCATCATATGAAAAAGCCACTTGTTGGGAGTGTTAACGTTTGGGGAATGGTGGGTTTTAACTCGAGAAAAAGCCAAATACACTAATCAATAACTTAATTGTTATCCGTAGGTATCATATTTTGGACATTAAAACAAGTGAAGTCTTTAATAAATTTACAAATTCGTAAACTCGCGTTCATCATTTACATGGAGCATCGCCGTATCATTCTCAAACAGTAAGTATTTGGCGCGCAAATTAGTTGGTGCTACTTTTTAATTTTGAGTAATTTGCCTTTTACTTGCTCTCTATTTGCATAATAACATCATGCGCAAAAGACCAAAGCCATGATAACCACAATAGAAGCAATGGCAACCGTCACAGCCGCCGCCCGAAATGATAAATGCTCTGCACTCGGCGTCGTGGGCTCGTCGTACATAATGGTTACAACGATGACATTGATCTAGTAGCAAGTGCTGGCGACATCACAACGAAAGCTGAATTTTTCCTTTATATAGCAAGATCGGTTGTTTAAAGACGTACCTTCCCGCGTGAGGAGCGTCTAAAGTATACGTTATTGACGACGCATTTTGCGATGTGTGAGCCAATCGAACACATACGGCACCAACGAGGGCAAGTTCTTATCATCGCGCGGATTGCCAACAGCATTTTTAATTTTGGATATAACGTGCTAATTGGTGTCAAATTGCAAATACGTGAAGTTTCAGACTGCTTGTGTAATGCACTTATGTATGTGGGTGGCCTATGGGGATCACCGACGAACCGCAGGCGGCGTAAGTCCGCGATGTAGGTGGATGATGCGACGAACATGCACGATGAGGCACACAAGATACCGAATGAAGGCACAGAAGACACATAAAGAAGATAGGACAGGGTGTTTGCCGTTGAGCAAATTCAAGCAAAATCGAGTAGCGTCGCACTTATTGCGTAATAGTCGAAATTTGTGTCGTATAGATATATTTCGTTTTCTGACGTATTGAATGAAGAAGTTTTGAGTTGTTACGCCACATATCTGTAGTCACGCAACCTATTATATCACCTCGGATGCCGGAATAAACATGTGTAAAAATCGATAGGTTGTGAAAACATCCTATTTCTTTAATTATTTGGAGCTCGTTTGCAACTCGCAGTGCCTCGGCTATCTTTTATGTATTGCAATCGTTCTATCATGAACAACATCTCTTTTAGCGAACAATTCCACCATTTCGTAGTGCGCTTCAACTTTGCATGGCAAATACACTACGTTTGAGCGTGTTCTTTCGACATATATATGTTTGTGCCCCCTTTCACATACAGGTGGTCGCAATGCATCTGGTGTTTAACGTTTAACTGCTGCTGTCCGGGAGCCCGGATATCAGACAATCGGAATATAGACATTCGGGAGTCGAAGTCACTGGGAGTCGTAGCCACAAGGGAGTTGGACTCACAGAGAGGTGCAGCTACCGGGAAGCCGTAGTCGCTGGGCCGCGTCACCGGGAATCGCAGCTACCGGGAATCAGCTACCGGGAAATATAATCGCCGATGCCGTAACCACAGGGGAGTTGGAGTTGCCGCAGTCGTGCCACCGAAGATGCCTCGTCGGAAATCGAAGTCGTCGGAGTTATAGTCGCCAGGAGGCGAGCAGAAAAGTATCAAGTTGCGTTCCAGAACGTGGTACTTAAATCCGGGTGCGGCATTAATGGACGTAAATGAAAACCAGCACTAGGCATTATAGGATGGAAAAAGAAAGCAATGACTTAGTTGTTGCGAGCAGTTCGCAAACTAGTCTTAGTAAGTTAGATACGATTTCACCTGCACACGCAAGTCAAGTCTTCGTTCGCTTTTACATCACCAAGTAAAGCAGCGCCCAAGAGAAGAAATTTGGATCACCCCGGAAGATCGCTCCACAAACGAAGTGATCCACGGTCTATCGAATCCGCTGTGGGGAGTTCATACACTTCTGAGTGCCAGAGTTGTCACAGCTTATCAAAGCCCGCTGTGTCGTTGTCATTTGTCGGAAGACTTGTCGAAGTGTCCGAGTGAGCCCCAGTACGAGACACGCAACCCCTTATCAAATGATTCGTCTGCCATCTCCTCGAATGCCAACGGGATCACTTGTGATCCGTACAGACCAAGTTCAACCAACGCTCTCGCGGAAGTACATTTGCGTACGTTCTGTGTCGTTCCAATTCGTGGGTGCTCTGCATATTGCAGCTCGGACGTTTGATGTGAGAATCCACATCCGCTTTATCACAATATGTGCAACGCTTGCAATGAGCGTCTGCATTGGCTATCTAGACTGCAGCAAGCGTATTTACCCGATGTGGAGTACGTGGGCGAGCTTAGTGTTGATGTTGCACGTTGCTGTTGCCTATTTTTGTAGCAAGCATTAATATCATGATCGACACGAAATGCAAAAGAAGTAGGTACATATCACACCTGTGCCTTCTTCCATCGTTTCATTTGCTTAAGATTGTCTGCAGTCATGGTACATTAACTTCACCCCTGTATTGTTGATACGGTTAAATGCTTTTACACTATATATTTGGAGAGTAATTAAATACGAGGTAACAACAACGTCAATAATACAAATGAATCGGAAGTCCTTTTGACTTGTTATTAAACCTCAAACGCATGTTATGCATTTTCTTCTGTAACACCGTCAATTGACGAAATTTGTTCTGTGTGTTCAAGGATCAGCTATACACTAACAATTAGTATCGAGGGGACTTGTATAATAATATACCTTATAGAAATTATAAAGTCAAAATGAAGTCATGTTACAAACAGTGTAGCATTTCTATTCAACTATCGATTTTCGTTCAAAAACGTCGAATGTAACGATAGAATACACATTCGTAAGTCAAATTTTTACTTAAGAATGTACGCCTTGCACACACTTCAATTTAATGCAGTGCGCACTCAGCTCTTAAACATGTATTAAATTAACTACCTTACATCGCGCAAACGAAAATCAAATCACTCTGTTCATACATACATTCCAAAAGCTACACGAATGCGACAACACAAAAGACTTTGATCAATTTCACCTATTTATATCTACCAGTCCATAGTTGTCATCCACAACATCTAATACTTGTAAACAGTTTCGTGCTCGTCGTCGTCAGCTCCTCTGGTTCATAGTCAATGTGATCGTCCGGCGCGTCGAGCTTTTGCCGGGTGTTGCCCGTCGTGTAATGCAGTGACCGCAGTACTGTCAGGCGGTGACAGTGGATAAGGTGGCGCAAGCTCACGGCTGCCGTACCATTTGCAGTAAAAGATAGATCTATATATTTTAGTGCTCTAGTTGCGCTGTGCTCCAGCTATCCCGACACGCTAATACTGAATGTCTTCTTTCTTCAGAGCAAGCCACAGACCTTGCCATCGAACGATGTTTGCTTCATTAAGCGTCTGTTGCGTATTATTCCCTTGCACATTTCTTTATAAGGCAACATTACGTGCCGCGCGGCGACACGAGCCGCGTCGGCGATCGGAATAATTGCGAACGCCTTAATGGTAATGTTGCGTTTCATTTCAAATTGGAACATCAAGCAGCGAATCATGAATCTTCTTTAACGTCATGCCGGGATTGCGGATCACAAGGACTTTCTTGTGCAGAACGTACACGATCATGAGCTCAGAATCAAGAAGTCCTAAGAAAATTGTGCAATAAACATAATTGTTTTATTGCAATGTGCAGCAAGTACCTATGCAGTGAAATCTTGCCGTACTGGTCGCATCTACCCATTTGAACGTTTAGCCCTCCATCACCTTAAGAAACCGCATTTGGATGGTGTTGTCGCCTTTACGGCTGGTCAGACGCACAAGAACGGTAGACACACTTTAGTAAAGAATCGGCCTGTTGTCTATTAAGAACACAATCACATTTCGAATTTGTCATTCGACAAGCTCAGTTGTACATACATCAATTGAGGTTCATGAAACGCATGGCCTACTTGAACGCTAAGTCCTTCTCTTACCCGAGTCAGATCGTACCAACATAGTACAGGCCGCGCTGGAGCAGGCTCGAGGAAAATGACCATTTGTGTACAATTAAGCGGTAATGATACAATGTCCGGTTACTCTGTCCATTCCGGCTTCATTGTTTTGTAGCATGGCCTTCAGCCGTTAGTTACAGTTTGTCTACTCGTCAGCAACTTCGCCCTGGTAGATTTCCGCACTACAAATAATATGCAGTATTCTAATAGTAGGTTGGCTAACATATACACTAAGGAATAAGTCATTTATAGAATAAATATAGCGGTTCGATGTGCCGGTCGCATTACCCTGAACCTATGCTGCACGTCAAGTAGTATTTCAATCTTCATGGGTGGGACTTGCCACCCAAGCATCATAGTGTATAGTTTTATCGACTGCACATGGGTATCGTACCCTCACCAAACACAATGTGCTGGCCGACTACCATGCCGCTGTTTTTTCAAAGTGAAAGCGTCGGCGACTGGCTTTACTTTCCATGAATTGACATAATGCTTATGACTTGTTGTTGTCACTGAAATGTAAGTAGCAAGTGCTTGTGTGCGTCGTACAAGCCTTAATCGACGCTCCAAATATTAAATGAATCTCACGGAGCGTCGCCAAATCCAAATGCAAAGAAGCCCAATATTGTACGAATTGTTATGCGGAATTAAGTTTAAAACGCTGCCAGGTGTTTTACTAACCCTCGTCGCGTGATGAAATGTCGGTTACTATTTCCGCGTCCGCTTGTAACATTCTATTTATCGGCAATTCATTGACGAGAGACAGGTTAAATTGCATATTCATGCGTATATCAATAATATGCCGATTTCTGTCGGCATAGCATCACTTTGAACTAAATGGGCCGATAAAACGCAGACATTGTTGTCCTCAACCGCAAATGCACATAATAGCTAGATGACAACTACCACGCGTATTGTATTGTCTCGATTTGTGCCTCCATCAAATCAGACATGCAACAATCCTATACGGTATCCTATACCGTATATATTAAACAAACTAGCAAAAAGTGCCTAACAGTGTAGAAGACTTAGACCATTTTCGTTGGAATTCGCATGTTAGCAACGTTGTCGATCTAGCGCCGCCGCCGTGCTTGGAATGTCAAGGAATTTTGCGACATTGTGCAATTGCACTTGTATCACATAAATATGTTAGCGCAGTCAACGCTCCCAACGCAATACATATCGTCCTCGAGAGTTACTCAGTTGCGTAAGTAATGTCCGTGAGCGTGAACTCTACAACTTTTCCACCGGTGTATCCATGCTGACTCCTTGCCCAAGCATTAGGGGTTGGTGCGGCCGCCAATCTTGCTTTGAATTTGTACTGTCGCGCTAGGCCGATTAAAGACCACCTGAATTTGTGCAACTTTCTTGCCAGGTTCTGTGCCTTCACGCCTGCTCTCCCCGCGGCGCAGTGAATTCGAAAGTGATAGAAAGTGTGAGAGGCAAATACACAGAGTAAGAGAGAAAGTGAGAGAGAACAACACAGCGAGCATTTCGACAAATAGCTTGACCTGAAGTATCCAGTACTATTGGATTCAAATAGCGACAGGAACCTCGTCTGGGTCTTGATACTCAAACCTCGAATGTGATAAGGGCAAGTGTGCGAAGAGAAACTTCACGACGCTTGTGATCCCGGGTGGACTCACTCGTCGTGTCCAAGCGAGCGATATTGGGATATATAAATCGTTTAAGGACCAACTTTCAACGCTTATGATGACTTGAAGTAGTTGGATAGTGTTCAGTGCACAAGAGATGGGAATCCGAGACAGCGAAGTATCGAAGATGCCGTGTCGTGGGTGACGAATGCTTGCAGGTCTGTGCCTGATGATGTCTTTCAACGTTCGGTTGCTGCAGCTGGTCTTGCTAGTGATTATAGACTGTGGCCCATTGCTCGACATGTTGTGTATGGTGAGATGTTTAGAAAGGTGGGGCAGAGTAGAAATTCTTGTTTTGAAGTTGACGCCGCGGATAATGCAAATGTGTACACTGCAGATCCAGACGATGCAGACTCGGACGACGGGCTTATGGTGGATGAATTTATTAGTGCAAATTAGACCATGACTATACATTGTACCCTACCACTTAGAATACCATCGGGCCAAAGTTTGGTCTTGTCGTGGTGCTTATTACACAATATTTGTAGGTAGAAGTAGTAAAATACTTGTAGTTTCTTCCTCTATCTTCTCTCGTACTCGACTTGACGGATATATCCACACGAATGCAAGGTTGCTATTGGTTTCCAATGCCATAACCAAAAATTGATTCCTACTTACCTAACTCACAACCGACTTGCCGATTTGCACATCCTATTACTCGATTATGGTTTGTCTTAGAGTGTCGTTGATGTTGAGTATCGTTAGGGTGATACACATTTCTTTAATCGAGTGCGACGCACGTCATGGTTAGGGTGGGTGTTATAAACACATTCAGTTTACCTGTAAAAGCTTATTTGATGAAACAAACTTCTTTAAGTCGACTAAATCATACATACTAAGTAGGTCTATTGCTCATATATTCGTTGTCGCATGAATAGATCGGTGTACAGATATAGATGCAGGGATGTACGCCTGCGATAGCGAGATACACACATAGAGAGAGAGAATAAGAAAATATATTGAGAGAGATGGAGAGAGAAGGACAGATACAGTGAAAAAATAGATTGAGAGAGAGAGAGAGTGATAGATAGATACAGAGTAATATATAGATAGAGAGAGAGAGATAGAAAGATACAGAGTGATAGATAGATAGAGAGATGCTTCCTAGTTTGCGCTAGCTAGATAAAACGATATGTTTAGGGTTTATTATAGGGTGTAAGTGGTATTGTTATTATGTCGGTAACCCGAGGTTGCGCGATGTGCAGGGGCTTGGTAGGTTCTGAGAATGTCAATCAAGTTTTGCTAACCATCATTCCTGTATAAACACATATATTTGTAGTCGCATCCTGTATAAATACTATATGTGTAGTCGCAACTGCTTGCCAAAATGATGAAAAGAGACCGAAAAGAGACCTTCGAAATGGTCACAGTAGTCGTTACCAAAATCATACGGAGCAAAACGGGATGTGATGAAGCTCAAGAATCCACAACTGACCTCTACGTTTACGCGTATAACTCGATGATAATCGCTTAGAAGTCGACACAGGTTGCTAGCATTCAATTTATTAACGAGAGTATGTACATCAAGCACAATCAGTGAGATATTACCTACCATATATAAATGTATGGTGTCAGCAACAACGAGTAGGCAAGTGGTTCGTCGAGGTTCGGTATCACGTTATTTTACGTGCAGCAACGCGTCACGCGGCCGACGCAATGCGCTAATCAAGCGCGATCCATGCAAAGTAGGTATTAGAGGAAAGTGATATCGCGCGTTTGCGGGATGAGGTCCTACGTGTGTGGCTATTCGTGGATTCCGTACTCGCTCAACGTATCTCGTTGCTGTTCCGGCGTCCGGCATGCACAAATGATGTTCGGGAGCAGCGAGGAACAACGCGAAGCAGCACCGACTAGCGGATCTACTTGTTGTGTGCCAGCACATACGAGACGCATTCAAGCCACGCCATCGGGCGCTAACCACAGCCGTT
>JAADXH010001214.1:0-12682 GCA_023337595.1 Globisporangium camurandrum | reverse complement strand
GTTGTTCGAGCCCATTGCAGATTGGAACGTGGCACACAAACGCGCGAGCTCAGCGTTCGAGCGGTAGTTGGACGTGTTGAGGACGATGCCTTTCACGCGACCACCGTCACTGGCAGCACCAACAGCTGCGCTTGCGAGCTCAGTGCGCCATAAACGGCAATCACCAGTGCGCAGTAGATCGGTGGGAAGTCGAGGAGCGTACTTGACCGTTGCTGACGTCTATAACGTATCTGCGGCCTCTCGGCGGCAACGAAACAAGTGTCGTCGCCACAGCTGCTGTTGTGCGTGGTTGTCGACGCTTGGTGCAAATGCAGAATTTGCATTTTGATACGCGCTGAATGTATTGCAGCTGCTGGGTTCTCAGTTACATGTCCTTCTTGTTGGACGAAATTGTAGAGTTTGGTTATTACTGTAGCTACTGCCAAAACTGACAACCCCTAGTGTTTTGAAATGTCTGCTTGGCGTAATTTTAGCCGCCACAGCTTTCTCACATTTTATACAGCTCTCGTTTTTTGCTCATCAAAACATTGAGCAAACCGCCGACAGTTGAGATGTCTTGAATTTCCTTGCGAACTTTGGCGGACACACTTAATTGTAATCGTCCGTTCATTCATTTGAACTTCTCTGGTAATGTTTTGTTAGTACATTACAGCAACCTCAGCAGGCGAACAATGTTAATCTTTAAAAAACAATTCCTGTCTTTCTCACTCACTCTCTCTCTCTCTCTCTCTCTCTCTCTCGATTGTCAGAACAGCTTCACAGCGTCGCCGTTCTTACTGTAGTTTCTATTGTCTTTCTCACTGTGGTCGCACAGCGATGTCAATCAGCACCTCCTTTTCGAGCTCGTCGTTCTGTGGGGTCGAGTGATTTTCGCCATCGTCCTGCATATGATTTTTCTCGTTCGTCGTTCTTGATACAAGGTATCGTAGTGCATGTGTACATGCCGTCGAGGTTTCCGTAGTCGCTCGCATCGTCTGTTAGTGGTGGTGAATGTCGGGTGGTTGCGGGCTGTCACTTCGGCAGCGAATGTGCACTTGCAGCGTGTTATTGAGGCGACGTGGTGTGCAGATCCACAAGCAAATTAGAGTCTCTGCAATTCTGCTTCTGCGTGCGCTTAAGCTTCGCACGGTGTCTGTATTTGCGATCTCCGGCTCGGCACGTTTTTTGTAAGTAAAATCGTGCATCAAAACATTTGTTTGCCTCATAGTTTCTATTTACTAAATATATTTTGCTGGGCACAAGTCAGCACAACTCAAATTTCTGGCAGCGAACAATGTGACGTTTGACGAGCAGCTGGTTCATGCCATCGCGCACGCACATACGACTAATCAATTGAGGCACGCAGCACGACAGCGCCTCTCACTTGCAGATCTACGTTCAAGCGCGCGCACCACCCGCTCGTTTGCCAGAGCACTGACGCAGCGACGTCAAGAAAGCAGACAACGACCAGCTCCACTTGACAGTACACGTGCACCATGGCGCCGACACGCTCTATGCAGCCGCTCCTGCTGCTCTCGACAGCACTGCTGGCGTTCGTACTGCTCGCACTGCAACTACACGCGACGGTCGCAGCAGGCGACTCGCTCTGTTCGATTGCACCAGCATCGTACACTGGCGCGAAGCAAAAGTACCCGGACCTCAAGTTTGCGCTCACGGCCATCGAGGACTATGGCATCGCGACGTGGTACTCGGACAGGGACGTAAACGACAACGCGCTTGAGAACATCGAGTCGCTCGTTGCAACGTGTCCGGAAGCGTCGCGCCTCGTCGTCGTTGTCTACGGCTTGCCGAACAAAGACTGCGAAGGCGGCTACTCGAACGGCGACGGGTCGGTCACAACAGCGGACGACTACGTCGAGTTTGTCACACAGCTCACACAAGCGATCGGGGACCGCAAGGTGCTGTATGTGTTGGAGCCCGACGCCGTTGGCTTGATCGCCGATGGCGGGTGTGGCGTCGAGTCGGACTATGAAGCAAATCTAAAACTAGCGATTCCGTTGCTTGCTGCAAACAAAAATGCAGAAATTTATCTGGATGTTGGTTTTTGGACGTTGACAAAAACCGACTCGACAGTTGCAGTTGCACAAATTGTGCAAAATCTACAGAAAGCCGGGGTCATCAAAGGGATCACACTGAATACTTCGAATTACCGCTCGACCGACGAAATTGCCGCACTGTGTTCCACGTTTCAAACTGCCGTTGAATCAACTGACATGCACTGTATCGTCGACACGTCGCGCAACTACAAGGTCTTGAGCGCTGCAGCAGCGTCAAGTGAGTGGTGCAACAAACGCACTGCAGGCATTGGCGCGCCGCCGACGGCCGCTACTGGTATGAGCAACATTGACTACTTTATCTGGATCAAACCACCGGGTGATAGCGACGGCTTGTGCGACGCAAAGACCCACACAGAGGATGCGATGCCAGGGCCCGCAGCCGGGGAGTTTTTCCAGGCGCACTTTATCAAATTGTGGAACCAAGGCGCGTTGGTACACGATAGCAAGATGGCGACGATCTACGACCCGACGACCAAGTCGAGCGCAATGCGCATTGAAACGGGATCGTTATTGGTGCGAGCAGCGATGATGACACTCGTGGTAGTGCTCGCAGTGAGTGCGTAGTCCGGAAGACTACTGGTAATCCCATATCGTTACCGATCGTTCGCAGATTCTTCTTCGTTTGCAAGTAATCTTTGCTTGTTGTAATTTTCGCGAATGTGTAAATCACAGCGCATTGATCTAATTTTTCGGGTTTAAAAGCGGTTTTAGTACGCTATCTTGCAGGTGTGGTTTTCTCCTACAAATGTCCAGATTGTACTGTTATTCTTATCACATGTAACTTTTGTAGTTTTGCAAAGCAGATACTACTTTCGAAAAAAGTCAATCTGTCCAAATATACACACGTACTTTTGAGTATGGTCACGTGGTATTCTTTAGTCTATTCCGTGGCTATTGTCCATGTATATACAGTATATATAGTTCATTTCGTGCTTCTTATAGAAAGTATATGTCATGGTGATTGTTTTGCTAAACGATTCAGCAAATTTCTCAAATTTACCTTGCTAACTACTGAACATTAGAATCGACAATTCATAGCAGCTACGAGCTTCATCATAATTAATGACTTCGTCAAGAGATTAATATTCAATATGTAATTCTTGTAAATACGAAGTGCAGAGTGTCATGATTACCTTTACCTTACGAATTATTTGTGTCGAAGCGTATTTCTATATTGTATCCATCTGGCCATTTCATGCATTAGCTATTAAGTTTGTACGCATGTATCCGCTGACAAAAGATTATATTCAAATATTTCAATAAAATTAAGTTTTCAATAAAACTTCTGCGTGCCATGCCATATATACAGTTGCTGATGTGCTAAAAAGTTGTGAAAGAATGTGAATTGGACGCGACAGTTTTGCTCGCTCGGTATGTATCACTTCCGTATTCTTTAATACCGCAGAAAAATTACAAAACCTTATCAGTTCAACCATATATGATGTATATACGTAGGCAATGACTGTACAAGAATGGTAATACCTAAAACAATCTATGAAAAATTGTTCTTGCACATCCTGTATAAATTGTATATATGTAAACATGGCAAAGGATTAGTAACTTGGTAATATGTAAGTCCGTTTGCGAAACTAGTATAAACATCCCTCTTTATACGAAATGAAGTCGCTGTTTTGAAATAACATTCTTGTTTTTAATCTATATATGTATGTGATAGAAAAGACAATCTAATTGTCTATTTAAGGATTGTATTTGCGTTTGATTGCCATAATTGGCAGGATATGTCGATCAAGTCAATTTTAATGACAAGTTTTCGTGGACGTAGGTAGTATTTGTGAGCCATGGTTCGATGAATCGATTTTTATAAATTCAAAGTATGTGTTTCATCTTTAGTAATAAAAAACTATCAACTTGCTATAAATTGGTGAAATTTACAAACGGGCAGAAAATATTTTGCGGGTGAAGTAACACACCACATCATTTGTTTCAATTACATGTCATAATTGTACGCCGCCCAGATGGACATCCTATACCTTCGCTAATTGTGAATGCATCTCTACAACATATATATCTTATACAGTTATCACAACGAGCCTTACTAAATATCGGTGCTCGCCACTTGGTGTATTGACTAGAGCTCACACATAATATATCGTATACAAGTACTTGAACTTGTGTTATATATGCAAAAAATATCGTCACATCAGGTCGTTAAGTACATTCATTTACGATAAAATGATAGACCGCCTACGCTACGCATTCTTTTTCAAATATCGGAAACATTTCATCGAGTGCATACACAGCAATCATAAGGTAATGCACAAAAGGAAGATTGTAAATAGAGCAAACGAGTTATATTAAATCCGTGAAGCAATCGTGTATTCATAGAAACGAGATGTAGCATTAGGTGTACGCGAACAATGAGTATGCACATACAGCAGCATCTAAAAAATCAAATCGTGAAGCGCAAGAACGCTTGGAATATGCATGAGTGTTTGCAAACGTGCAGGCGTGATGTGGCATACACTAAGAGTATGGAATCCTACTAGTGTCATGTCAAATTGCAATGACATGCCAAATCACAATTCAGTATTTCGTAGTGACTGATATCATAAAATACTATTTTATGTTACGTATTAAGCATTCATAAAGTAGCTCAAAACTGAGTATGCATTATGCATACGCTTAAATGTCAAAATATGATACTTAATAGAAAATGCGCTCGATTGAGTATGCCGGTATACAAACCCAGTCCCTCTTGGTGGAGATTAATTTCTATGCACTTAACTTCCGTGTCGAAACGTACATCGCATTGGCATATTTATGTAACACATCAATTAAGACTGTCTCGCATCAACTTTCTGTTAAGTTGGATAAGCATACATCCTTTTTCAGCAACAAAAACGTCAGCTGATCCAAATAGGACAAATATACGCTACGGTTTATTTTGCTTCATAGTATTGATTTTTCTGTTAATCTCCTGGTTTACCGCCACAATTGCATTGTCATACTACTCAATCATTGCGTATTATAGTGCCATAATAAGCTACATCTGTTAAATATAAAGATTTATGATATTTTACTATCAAAAAAATTATATATATGCAATACGCAGCAAATTCGGTTTCAAATCTATATATAGCGCAAGTATGTATCCCTATGATTATATAAATACGTCCCGAATATATACATATTAGTTGCAACAGCATGGCACGAGAAAATATCCATTGAGCTATGACAATGAGAAATAATAAATAGATTGTAATTATTGCCGGTGTCACCAACTGTCCTCGCTATATGTCAGTCACTGGGCCCGCCTACGCTCATCATGTTGCATGCATCGCTTGCAACAGCACGATTAGCAGCGTGCAGCGTGCAGCATGCCGGCTTTAGCTACTCTCCCTCGAGTCCACCCTCGAATGGATAACTTGCTTGTTGTAATTTTTGGTCATTTGATGAATCTATCGTGGATGAAATGTGAGTTGCCCATCTTGCAAGCACATTCGATATTTATGTAACATAAATTATTGTTCTTAGCAGTCGGATTTTGTTACATCGTGTCTTTTTCTTAAATCCCATATAGTGTGCTTGATAGAACAACATTTCACCAATGTTTCTAGTCAGCATGCGAGTTGGGCTGAATGTGATGAGGGGAAAGAATCTGACCTTACCAAAACGTATATGTGTGTCAACACAGAACGTAATGTAAAGTACGGATGGTACGTCACATGTAGCAATTGACATCAATATACTAGGATATTGTTACATGTCAAATGTAGCGAGAGACCTCAATATTCAGGTAAATATACTGTGCAGCCAGCTACCTTATCTCATCTACAAATACTATATGTATTCAACGATTACGAAACGTCTTTATTGGGTTCTAATATTGGCAAAGGCTATCAGCAAATATACACAGCATGAGCTGGCAAACATCATTTCGAACATTTTTTGCGACTATTATACTTTGAAATTAATACACCCGTTGGGAAAGACGTGTAGTTAACCGTGTCCAACAAAAATGTAAACATACAGAATGGCGAGCGAAAAGCATCGACTACACAATAATACTGTTATATGCGAAAAGCCACTAAATACATCATTATGGTATATAACAAAGAACAACAGTTGCGTAGCGAAAATGCCAGATGTCGCTATAAGTGAATAAAAAGACTCTTTTTGTCATTCGATTTCTATCCGATAATAACAATCGGCAAAGTTATGACGAATGATAACAGCAATACCGATATGTACTGTATTTAGACATAACTACGGAGCAATTTAGGGGACATTTGTTTCATTTGGATCCAAAACGTATTTTGAAGTAAGAATTTTTTCTTAAAGTGCGTCGATTAAATGTGATGATTGGATACGCATATTATCTGCTGTATAATATGCACTATCTAAGAAAATCACATGAAATCTACAAATAGATGCATTGTTCGTCGGCAAACTGATACATATTATCCTAGGGTAAATCATTTTTGCACGATGATATCACTACAAATAGCTCATTTATCAATAATATGATGGACTATTGGGTTACATGCGTACTACACTTTCCGATTTCATAATAGACAAATATTTGACTTGGCTCACACATCGGTGGAAAGTCGTCAAAATTTTTCAGAAATGCTATTTTATAGGCAAGCTGAACGAAATACGTTAACCTCATGTGTGCAACATACAAATTATCTATCAAGTCTGGGTACTACACAAGTACTGAAATACACAACTTGTTGCATAAGAGTGATTTTGTAAATTCTTTACTGAAAGTATTACGAAAATCCCAGCTCAAATACTCATTTTGCTGACCCTGTGGTTATGCCAATTGTGCGCAATGACAACGAAACGTTGTGATGCATGCAACTAAGCCCAGTCTTCTTTGTGGAGTTTCCGAAATAAACATATTCGAATGTATACAGTTATTTGTAGACATAATTTGATATACTTCCAGATCATATATAAACCGAACAATAAAGTAGAAAGCAGCTCACAGTAGTTGACATCAAGCAAAGATTTTCAACAAAATATTGAAAATTGTAGACTATTGTATCGCCTAGCACGTTTTAAGTTAGAAAACACATGTATACGGTGAGTATATCATGTAAACGTGTCGAAATGGGGACACACCTGCGCTCAAATATATCGATGGCATCAATCGACGCTATTCTAACAAAATTGATATTGTATAAAGCACTAAAGATTACCATGGTATTAGATTATCTATAAAGATAAATCCCGAGAAATTGTAACAAATGTGATGCCGAAAAAATCAACCTTTCGGGAACATTGTAGATTTACAATTGATTGATGGTACGTGTGTTATCTATCCAAAATCAAGTATTTTAGCAATACGCTAACTAACGCGAGTTACAGGTCAAATTACATGTTCTACGTACCACTCAATAACACGAGAAGGATTTATGTGATAAACAAAAAATTTGTTATGTGCAATATGTATTTCGCCGAATGTCAATTTATATACATGTGGATATATGAGCGTACCGACAAAGTGTCGAGTGTTACATTAAACCAGTGCTATTTACTTGTTAGATATGAAAACTAAACACTGAAAAAACAAAAACAACGCACAACCAATGAGCAATTCAACCAGACATTACAAAATTCCCAGTATGTTTATCCATGGCATTAATTGTTACATGATATTAATAAACGTATTCACCACGTCAACGACACTTCAATAATATTCTCCAGATCAAACAAATATGTGTTCATAAGCAAGCTGAGATAGAAAAGTGTTCTGACGACTCGAACTGAATGCACACTACGATAGTCTAGCGCAGCATAATAAATAAACAGCTTTCAGCGGCGGTTTGCGTTACTGAGCTGTAGATACTCCCACAATGTCTGTTTATCTTGTCACATACCAAAGCGCGCCGCAGCAATAACATAAATATGCGGTTTTACATATGTATTTATAGAGTAAGGTAACAGAGGAAGCCAAGCCGCTTGAGTATGATCGATGTAGGCGGGACCAGCGACAGATGCGTACTGGTTAGAGAAGGCAGGAGTCATTAAGGGTGAAAATCGATTTCTGAAGTAGTGCGGCATATTGTACATCTACAAAGGTTTTGCTAAGACGGGAGTGTCGAATTACTTTAGTTTTACGATACGATACTGGCATAAAGCAGTAAAAATGACATCTGATATCATCATTGATATTCAATATCGAACTTTGCAATATTAATGTTGCGGAGTTGCAAATGTATTTGCATGTTATGATGTTCTTTGCTTTGCACATGCATAAATTTCTCACTAACTGCGCGATCAACATTCGCGTCGGCGTCTCAATATGGCTCAAAATCACCATCCCAGCAAATCCATTCCATAACAGCAACACCGTCACAGCAACTGTGCGTCTAACAATATCTTTTATAAGTCAAACAAAGCTACGTAATTAATTAGAGTTGTCGAGTTGAAATGACATGAAATCGCCGTCGGCGATAGTGGCGTTATCAGCAATGGCGTGAGTGTAATGCCACATGATAAAGTATGTCGTGTTCACTCGCTTTTTTATCGTGATGATATGCAGGATGCGGAGGTCGAGCTAAAATGATGCTCTCTTTTGTGGGGTCATCAGTCGATAGCGGCGATAGAGATATTTTTGTGTTGCTGAGAGAAAGTGACCGCATTCATTGCGCGGCAACGACCATCTGTATGCCGGCTTCTATAAGACTCCTGGTGCTTTAAAATTTGAGCTCTTTTCCCTAGTTCATTTGAGCAATCATCACATAAGAGCAGTGCTGTTCACGTCCCCCTGACGTATAATACCCATCTCTGACATATTTGTCCTCAACTTTACTTGTCGTTACTAATTATTCGTCTTCGTTATCCGTATCTGTACCTACCAATAATAAATTTAACTTCTCTAACCTCATAAGTTGCCCTAGACAGCATACACAATCGTGTTGTCCTAAACAACATGTACAGCCATCTCGTCTAAAACAACATGTTTTTTTCTTTTTCTATCGAATGTTGTGACAGGCGACATACACATAAAGCTACGTTTAAACCGACCAAAAGAGCGAAATGCAACACTTTTACAACGCTTTGATATACAGTAAATGTACTTTACCTATATCCATAGTTGTTGAAATATTTCCGGCGTTAAAGGTGTTAATCAATCAAGACGTGGTCATATCTGTAGATGAATATATATTCACCGAAACTGTCCCATGACTTTAGGTATTTTAAAAAAAACATATTGAATCCAAAATATGCTTGACTCGATGTACGCCAAGTATATATAATTATTCAAAACGATACATATACACAGTATATTTGTGTTGTTGCTATTAATACGATCGATATCTATGTATCTTGCGTTTCAATTTGGCAAATGATGATTACTTTCGATTTTTTTACTATTCGAGAATCACGAGACATGCTGAAAATAAATAGCATCATCATGATTTGTAGATGCGAATTTGTTTTATATAACAAAGCATTATTAACGTGGATACTGTCACATATGATATATGTATATTATAATTGTCATATATACGACATACATTTCCCCAGAGTACAAGTGTTTTAAAAAGTAATCGATACATAAGAACATAAGCACGACAGACTCGGCAAGAACGAGCAATGCGCGGCTCGAAAAATGCTCATATGCGCACTGCGAAATAGTCACTCACAGAAATATTTTTAACAACGGCGTCGCAAAGATTCTCCGGAGGATGATCATATCGTGCTCTCTGCGCGCACGGATGTTACCACACATCAAAATCTTTTACAATCGCAAAAGGGCCGTCTGCGGCATTTCGGGAACTTCAACTTCGCATTTACAGAAGTTCACTTTGTTCTAGATTCGAACAACTGATGATTCAATCTTCATCGAGTGCACGGAGCGACATGTCAGTTAAGGCTCGCCAACATAACCAATATGCAGCTTAATGTGTTTACTGTGTGCATGTTCTCATTGGATCGAGTCTAAAACAACTGTAAAGTGATGAATTTTTGACCGAATCTCGACATAAAGTTAGAGCATTTCGAACATCCACTTCTAACAAGTGATGTTAACTATATTGAGTCGTATAGTGGTGTACCTAGCTCGCTCGGTGGACGTGGTGGGCGAGCGTAACTGAATGCACAAGGCCTGAATCTTATCGGCAAGGTCACAGCACTTGTAGATAAACATGACGTCACATTTCCTGTAAATATACTCGTAGCCCTCAAGTTGAATTGATGGCTGGTGCGAATACCCAGTGTGATACGAAGTTTAGATGCGATTACCAGGTTTATTGATTAATATATATACGCCCTCTCAATAAAGTTGATCTTGTCGATGTCCTTGTGATCGACAAAAGAACTATATTAATGTGCTTAAAGTTAGCTTGCGCTATTTGAATACCGTCTATCGATGACATAGTGAATCACGGTTGTAATTGAGCAAATGCCTCGATGAATATCTTCGCGAATGCCAAAAAGTAGCTTGTTTTGCACGTTTACTCATCGCAGATTAATTACAACGACATACTTATTTGTATGCCGATATTCGTGTCCGCGCGTGTGGAGAGATGCGAAATAGCGCTCTTGGACGTTCTTGACATCGCTGGAGCAGCGTGAGCTCGTCATTCGCTTCTGCTACCAGAATGCTGCGTTGCATACACTTACGCGTCTAAACATACTATTAATAAGTTCGGTCGTGTATAGTTCAAATGAATATAGGTTTGAAGTATACGCAAGTTGACGAGCTCGTTTTTCAACCTCGAAGTCGGTGTGTTGGCTGCGGCAGCAAGTTTCAGTATCCTGTCCCTACCACTTGCTTCCATATACTTACGCATTTGTTGCAGATGTATGCACCGTCTTCGTTGTGAGTGAAAAAGTAGTTGTGGGGTGCTTAATCGACAACGACTGATTGGGTGCTAGACAGATTGCTGTTGAAGAGTATGAAGAAGGATATGAATACAAGCCACTGTATGATGTGTAAGGTGCATACCACTAATAGTATTCCTAGTTGGCGAGGGTTCATAAAATATCCCCTCCTCCACAACTTAAGTGGCGTATTTGATGTATTCTGAATAGATAAACACAAGTATTCTTCCAAGTAGCCTTGCATTTTCTATTACATTTTGTATGTGAAGTAACAATGTCACTGGCAAAACTAGTTTGTCGTTTGACCAAATGTGTGGTAGAATCAGTGCCATTGATACTTGCTATGAAAGGACGCCAATGTCAAAGTATCTGGGGCCAGTACTATGTTAAATACTAAGCTATCGAAAACGGTGCGGGTACGTTGCGTTTTTAAAACCAATATAATTTATATAAACAGCTATCAAACGGCACACTGGTGATCCTAAAAAACGCTTTACAATAGACCACAATGATCTTAAAACGAGCCAAACCCGTGTTTGTTTTATCGTTTAGCAAAGTAAGTATTCACTTGTTTGTGTAAGGGTATACAAAATTTTGGTTGTATTGCCATATTGCAGAATATATGTTCAAATCCACGCCGTAATTTTCACACTTACGCTGTCGATGCGTGACTGTGAGCAATGTACTTATAAGATATTGTGACTGCTTTCTCTCCACAATCAATAATTTCTTGTGTTTAGCACTCAACAACAACTTAAGGATCATATATATAGCAACTCGTTACAGATACAGTCGTCGCGTTACGCAGATTCTGATGTATTACAAAATCGGATTTTGTCGAGGATTCAACGTTTGTCTAAATGTATAGAAAATTGCGACACGAGTGAACTAGCACTTGACGACATTCCCTTTACGTTTGATCCAGCATACGCCGGCGTACTATTCAACATCGACAATCGCCTTCGCTCTTTAACAACTACGATATTGGCGGTGCTGCCGCGAAGATAGAGTGATTGTTAGACAAACCAAGCTAGCAAACTATTTTGTCGGCTCATTTTCGTTGCAAATGAATGACAGCAAATGAGTGATTATTCGAAAACGATTTCGTTCTAGAATTGTCAACATCACAGCGTACAAATTTGATAAATGACAGCTATGTTTTTAAGTCATATATCGGTGCGTGCGTCCTACCAGATATCCAGTTCGTGCAGCGCGAACGTGATTTAGGACGTGGTGGCCCCGGTAGTCACACATGCAGATGCTGTCGCTTACGAACGCGCACCCGGTGTATGCGTGATTAATTTACAATTAGCGGCGCTTCGACGATAGCAAAAAGTGCAGCTCGTTCCACAAAAGCAGACAAGCAGGACTTGGCCCATTTCGTGTTCTCGGCCTTCTCTGTTGCCACAGTTAGAGCTTAAACCTCGTACGGTATGCGTGTTTGTGTTCACAGGGCTTTCGGCTCTTCTGGGCGGCTCCACGGCAAGCTCGTATGCCAGCCAAGCGTCAGAGCTCAGTTCGACTCCGGTGTCGAAAACGACCATATGTACTGAGTTGTCGAGAGCAAAGGCACGATCGCGCACTATCGACGACATGAGCTACACTACTGTCGGGAGGTTGCCGAGCGCATGGACTTTGATGGGCCAAGATTTAAGAGGAACACACATAATTTATATGTAATTCACACCAACTCGAGCCGTCGCAGCGCATCGGCAAGTCGTGATAGCCGTGTGCAGACACTCACTATTAGGACATGAGGAGCCAGGGATGGGTATGTCAGTGACTTCACACAAAATCGTGGCTGAGATTGTAGACGAAACTAC
>JAADXH010001213.1:0-12686 GCA_023337595.1 Globisporangium camurandrum | reverse complement strand
TTGTTGTGGTCGTAGTAGTGTATGTTGGTGTGTGTGTTTGTGGGAGTGTTGGGTCAGTTATGGTGGTCAATTGGCCGAGTGGTCTAAGGCGCCAGTTTAAGGCACTGGTCTGAAAGGGCGTGGGTTCGAATCCCACATTGACCATGCTTTTGCAACTTTTATTGTCTAGGCTGTATTTTACTGCTAAACGTGGTAACCGTTGTGGTCGTGATGACATTATGTACTTCTGTTTTCTTTATTGTACATCTACCTATCGCCTTGATTTGATGGCGACAATTTTAATGATTGATTCATTCAGACTCATCGTATCATATGGCAGCGCTACACTAAAGGAATCAAAGTTAAGACATGATCGTTCTACCACAACATGATCGTTCTACCAAAACGGAGCTCTGAATGCACATTTGCTTTCTGACGTTGAAAACTTGAGTTTCAATATCCCCTAATTGTCGACTCTTGCAGTTGAAACACCACGATAAATTACCACTGCATAGATAATACGAGGCCGTTACTTCTAGCTCTCAGTCGTCGAGAAGTACATTTTGGATAACATGCAATCTGTACGTCCATTATCAAAAGGGACAGTGGTGATAACGCGCAAGTAAGTGATTGCTTGGAGTAACAAATATAGTTTTACTACGTTGAGTGTAGGATACTAAAGTACATCTAAGTTGTGCACATGGCCACGCTACTCGTTACAATTACAAAGGTCATATTTTTTCTGCGTATAACATGGTAAAATACGTATGTATAGTACTACGCTGTCTGAAGTTGTGTAGTTGTTTGGCACCGCTTTGTAGTATCCTTAAACTAGTACGGACGCTTATCAGATAAAATGTTCAAATCGAAGTACTTCTAGCTTTCGTAGGTGTATTTCGTATACAGTCTCGCTATTATCTTGGATCTGCAAGCTGTACATACTGCCTGTTGTAAAATATGCACGACTTAGAACTACTTTAAATTTTCAAATTCTTGTCGAAGCTCCATTAATGGCTTGGCGAGCGCAAGAATTTAGTTTTTGTTTTCGTTTCGATGTGTATATACCTACAGTCAAAATTGTGGGAGTTATAATAAATGGCCGGAACTCGACTTGCAAAATTACTAAAAAAGATGGTTCGTTCAAATAAAGTTTGTGATAAACTAGATTTCCTGATACATTTAAAGTATCGTGAATCCACCGAATTGATTCTATTTTAAACTCTAACATACATGCTTGATAGTATGCTAACTTGGTAACTTACAGGGGATATGTATACATCAAATATCTAATAAGATGCGTACAGACACACTACGACCAAAACCAAATCGCCCACTGTGATCCATATGTTGTGTTCACGGGTAAAAAGGCAAGGTATTCACGAGCACGCGACATTGATTTCAACTTCAGTGGTAAACAAAACTATAGCGTCATGCTAAAATTACGCACTATGTATATATGTCAGGATTGGGTCAAAATCGATTTTAGTGCTGTTCGTGCGTATTAGAGATATGCAATTACAGCTAGGTGTGTTTATGTATTCACTATGTAGGGTGATACTACGTCCGTAGACAAGAATTATATACAAACAAGCAGTCAATACTACTTGGTATTAGTGAATAATGGCATCTTGACTAAGTGATCGTCAAAGTAGCGATTTAAAGACGATTATCGTGCTATTTTCTCTGTTACATTCGTGAGATCGAGATCTACAGGCACGATTTTGCTATATTGTAACGATTGTTGCCAATTCGTTTGTATAATATATTAAGCTAAAAAGAAATTTACTGCCCTTTAAAACAAACGTCCAATCATTGTGTTGCAAGGAACAAAAGTCTGATGTAATTAGCAAAAACATTTAGCTAAGCTTTGGACTTTCAAGGTGGTGACTGCAATTGAATAAGCATTTTCGCATCGAGGCAAACTTAGCGGGAAAACAACATAGAGAACGTGATGACTACGGTCAAGTAAGAGATCGTAGATATTTCTACTTTGCACAGGCATGGACTGCTTCATAACAACTTGTAGTATAGAAAAAATCCTTTAAAATACGAGCTGGTAAATCACGAGAAGCATCGCAAACAGCGTCAATGACCTGTGGGATGTTGAGAGCGTGCTTCTTGTGCTGGACGCTCTAAATCGAGTGAAAGAACCCGAGGTCCAGTACATTGAAGTCGGGCTATCGAGCAGACTCGCACAGCGCCTTCACAAAAGTCCCACTTCGCAGTTGCACCACCGTGCGCTCCGCTGAGGTGTATAGACGCTGCGATTGAAATTTCGCGGAGCATCGAGCACATCACAGCGCGAGTTGTTGGCCATCGTGCACAGGGATACTTTTCGTCGACGATCGAGCATTTTACTGAGCTTCTCGTCAAAGCCGCTGCGTTGACTGTAGTCGTATTTTGGTCTCGCAACGGCAGCTTAAAATATCACTTTGGTAATATGCTGCTAGTTGGGAAATGAGCTGCGAGGTGTCGCGAATGAAAAACCACTTTTCGTCCACATAGACTAATCCGTCCATTGACACGAACGTCAACACGCCGTGACAGGGATGTACAAAGACGAGTGCAAAGCACAGATGAGCAATGCGGTGCTCAGTCGTAAGAGCTAGCTTTGCAGACTTCTTCACTGATCGCTGGGACTTGTCTTTGCCAATGTAGTGCTGCAGCATCGATTGCGACACGTTAAGCGCCAACGCGGTGTGTCGCGCTGTTGTTCTCTGCAAATACGGCACAACTTCTACCAAGGCCTTGATCTCGCCGGCGTCGATGGATAGTCGATGACCGCGGTTGTCGCACTGGTTGCTGATGTCGTGTCGCTGCTTTTACAGTTGCTCTACAGTGTATCAATGACGACCGATTCGCTATCATGCACCTGTGACCATGCAGTACTTGAGCTTTCCGTCTGGAGTCATGCGCGCCTCCAGGTGCGCAATGATTCGGATGTGGTCGTCATGACCTGTGTCCTTGCTACCTTTCATGCGTGGCATTGTTGTTTGGCGTCAATGTGCTTTTTGCTTTCGCGGAATTGATTCATTCTAGGTCGGATGTAGATACAATATTAACAGCCAACAAAACTGGACAAACAAATTGTGCGAGACACTTTAATATCAAATGGCCATTATTATTCGTGATATAGAGGAAGCATGGATAGAATGTTATAGTAAATATACAATTGGTTTAATTTCTATGACATTGTCAATTACCAGCGTAATGTTTGCTTTGTGTACTGGGTTGTGAGTATATACTGTCTATATATACATATCGTTATACGACTTCATGCACAACTAGAGCAGTTGTTGAAGTAGCGCGAGATTAATAAGATGTTTTTGACGCTCATTTTCTTAAGTTTATTTTTCAACAACTTGCGATCATATATTTAATTTCCGTTGGACGATCATGGTTCGCTTCACACATTCTAAAACGCATAATTGTACCAATCGCAAATGACATTAGAAATTTGTTTGTTCCTGCTATAACGAGGCCGATCCAAAGACAATTATAAAAGGCCAGGTTCATCCGTACTCGAAGTTGTCACGCGCAGCGTTCTTCTTTCTTGCATCTTCGTTCATGTTTAGTCACGTTCGACAGCAGTGTCGTCACTATCCTCGCCCGGCGACGCCTTGTTGGCCTTCACAAGCGGATCAATGACCTTGAACCAGTCGTCGAACGTCCAGTCCGACTCTGCAGCGTCCAGCGGGACGCCGTTCAGCGTGTACATTGGCGTCCCCGACACGGTGCGCGTACACGTGTACTTCCACGCAACGCGTGCGTCTTGATCTGCGTCCGTGCCGCCGTAGCCGGTCATGCCTTTCGCCCACTGGTCGTCGGTCAGCTTGGGAAACGTCTTTTGCGCCAATTTACGCAGCTTGTCGGTCACTTCCACGGGCGTCAAGTCCTTTGTTTGTTTGTTCCAGTAACTCTCTTGGTGCTCGTACATCGTCTCGAGCCACGTCGCAAAGTGGTCGTCCCCCAGTGCTGCTGTGATCGTGAACGTTGACTCGGCTGCAGTGAACGCATGTTGGTGATACGGCAATGGAAACAGCACAAACTTGACGCGCAGGTCACTTGGCTTGTAGTGTTCGATGAGCTGCTGTAGTCCTGGGTACGCCGACTTGCTCGCTGGGCACATCTGTGTGCGTGCACATGTATTTGCCGTTCAAAAGTGTGTTGCAAAGAGAGTCAGAGAGATAAGGGGAGGAGCGTAACGCAGATACAGCACACAAAAGGCACAACACCATACGTACGAGATCGATGTACGACTCGAGCTGCACGCCTGCTTTCGCGCTGCCACCGCCGATTGTGAATCCCGGTGGCTCGAGTGGGATTGGCAGCTGCGCATGTGCGAGTCCTGCGAGCGTCGCAACAGCAGCGAGTGCGAGAGCACGCAACATGATCTTGCTTGCTTGGTGTCGAAGTTGTCGGATGCTGTTGATGTGCAGCAAAAAGTTGCTCATGCGAAAACAAAAGATTTTGATCTACGTGCATGCAACAAAGATTCCAATCAACTTGATTCGATGATGCACGCTTTCGATACACAACAACAAATTCTAACAATGTAGCCATCTCGTCATCTCGTAAGTCATCACACTTGCTCTGCTGGTCCTGCAGTCTTGCGCCGACTGCTACTTGCGTCTACTTTGTCTCGCCCCTCTTCCTCCTCTCTATCCACCTCCTCTTCATCATTACCATCCTCGTCGTCACTCTCTTGCAAGATCTGCGCATGCGACCCACCCGTTCGTCCGCTGGATCGTCGTTCGCGTCGCCTGCGTGCGCGTGTCTTGACAAACAGTAGCGTCATTGCAACGGCCACGACGCTACTGACTGCGGCAATGAGCACTGCGACGTAGACCCACGGCAATCCGAGTTGCTGCTTTACAGTGACGACGATGTCGTCTGTTGTATCGACTTCTGCTGCAACACACTGGACATTTGTCAAATCGGAACTATTCATACTCACAGTCTCCACTTGTGGCTTCGTATCGTTGTAGCCTGCGTTCGTTACAAACCGGCGGAACAGATCTGCCGCTACGGCCGGAACATCGTAGGGAACCATGTGGCCACTGTTTGCAACGACGACAAACGTCAAGTTGCCGCCTTGCTGGACAAACCCTGCAGGCTGGTTGCGGTTTGCGACGGTCCACGTAAACACCGGCGCGCTCTGGTACGCCGGTGCGCCGTTCCAGTCCAAGTGCAACAGTAACTGCTCCGTGCCGACGTGATTGCACATCATGTCCCACTGTCCATTGTAGAACAGCACGTGGAGACCAATTGGGTGCTGCAACAGCGCTTCGACTACGTGTAGCGTACTCACGCCGTCCAAGTGTGCAAGTTTGTCGTACACGGCGTCACTACAGAGTTTATAACTGTCGACCGTCGCATGTAGCGCTTGCTGGACGCTGCGTTGGTTCAAATACGCGACGATCAGCGCTTGTTCCGGTGGGTACGCGTTCACGGACTGCACGTACTCCCGCACGTCGTAGACATTCAGTGATCGACTGTGCTTATCGCTCTTGGCGCCGTGGAGGATCGCATTCATGTTGCGATAGCACGCAGGCGTGTTGAACTCGCTCTTCGCTAATGCAGCAGCGCATTCGCCAAATTGCTGCTGGAGCGACCGCTGCTGGCCGTACGTGACGAGCCCAATGCCGTGTGCAAACTCACTGTAGTCGTACTGCACGAGCGGGTGGACCCAGCCGTTGCCGATACCAATGCCTGCAAGCTGCACGACGATGTCGCTGTCTGCAGCTGCTAACGACAAGTCGTTCTGCGCGAGGATGTGCGTTGCAAACTGCGGAATGAACCGCCCAGCGTGCGATTCGCCAAACAAATAGAGCCGACGTGACTGCTGCTTGTTCGTTTGCGGATCGACAGTTAGAAACTCGCTGTGGCGGAACAAAAACTGCGTCAAAAAGTCGTAAAAGTCGGCCGCCACTTGCGCCTCGTCAGTCTGTAACGTGTTGCCACGTGTTGCAGACATGCCAGTGCCTACGGGCTGATCAATGAACAGCATGTTTGCACTGTGGTGCCAACTGTGTGGGTTCAGCTCCAAGTGCGTGCTGTTCACGAGCTTGAACGGCGAGATCCCACTGTGGGGAGTCGTAGGAACCAGCATGACGATTAGCAACTTTAACGAGTTAGCAACTAGGCACTTCAAGTGCAAATTGGAAAGCAACGTACAGGAACACGCCCTGCATGCTCGAGCAGCCAGGGCCGCCATTCAACCAGATCACGAGCGGCGCTGTCTCGGGTGCTGTCGCAGCTGGGAAGAGCCAGTAGAAGATGTTGTTTTGCTTGCCACTGCGCAAGTTGATGCGACCCGCGTGGTGTGTGATGTTTGCGTTTGGGTCGAGTCCCGGTAGGTCGCGCACACGGTCGTCGGTCGGGTCGTCCGTGGGTACGTCGGCACGCAGCGTGCGGTCGTCGTCTACGAGCAGCTCGTGCTCGATATCGCTGTCAAGCGCGCGTGTGCGTTGATGCCACAACGACGATGTGCGTGGAAGAATGCGCTGCGCACCTACATCATGTATGCGTGCAAGTGTAACAAGTGCAACCAGCGCGGCGCCATTCGAGCCTACGAGCAAGGACGCCATGCTCGGCTGCCGTTGTCGCTGTGATGGCGACAATCGCTTTATGTGAGACCTCCAAGTCAAGCGCACAATTTGCTGGTAAATGACGTGCATATAAAATTGGACGTGCGGATAAGAAATGTGCAGTGTGCGCGATGTTGCAGTGCGATTCCATTTCCATTGACCTCAACAAGAGCACAGCAACACAGTCAGCTCGGATCCTACACACTTGCTCGCTATCTCTCCATCCAGCATATAGCATCGATTAGCTGCTTGTTGACGCTGCGGTTTCCTGGCCTTGCACGCGCCGGCGCACTTCTTTCTTTTTCTTAATGATCTCCCGATAGAGTCGGTCGCGGTAGTCTGCTGCCGAGTACTTGGTGTTGTCGTCCACGACGATCTGCAGCGGCCCCGGTGCACTCGGCTCGTCCTTGTCGTTGTGAAACTGCGCGACGTACGGATGCTTGAGCGCGTCGTCGCACGAGATGCGCTTGCTCGGGTCAAACTGTCATGCGTCGAGAACGAAAGAGTGCGACAACACACAATATCATAGCAAGAACGTCGAGTGTTGTATCCATGAGTCAAAATCACCGCAAGCAGCAGCACGAATCTACGCTGTTTCGTAAGAAACATCCATACATACCCAAAAACACTGGCGAATGAGGTCGAGTGCCTCTGGCGACGCTTTCGGGAACAGTTCCTCCAGTGGCTTGAGCTTCGGGGTCGGGAGACTCTCGAGCATCGTGTTGGCAAACGGCGACTTGATGCTCTCAATGTCGTCTGCTGTCGGCGGCCCCGTGACGTCCAGGATGCGCTCGAGCTGGTTCATCGTCGACGTACCGGGAAATGCGGGGCGACCAGTCGCCATCTCGGCAACGATGCAGCCAACGGCCCACATGTCGACCGACTTGGCGTACCGCGTCGAGCCCAAGAGGATCTCGGGTGCGCGGTACCAGCGCGTGGCGACGTAGTCCGTCAGCACGGGATTCGGGCCACTCATCTCCGAGACCGAGCGGCACAAGCCAAAGTCGCACAGCTTTGTGTGGCAGTCGGAATTCAGCAGCAAGTTGCTCGGTTTAATGTCCCGGTGCAACAACTCGGCCGTGTGCATGTACTTGAGCGACTTGAGGAGCTGGTAGATGATGTACTTTTTATGTATCTCCTCGAGTATATTCGCACGTATGACTGCGTGCAAATCGGTTTCTATACAATAGAAAGGATAGCAAACACCAAGTGTATACAGCTAAGAGGGGATGCCATGCACATGCCACCAGCGCGACTGTCCAAGACGCGTACCCATAAAGTCAAACACGAGGTAGATGTCCCGGTCGTTGTCAGCTTTCACGACATTCAGGAGTCGAATGATGTTCGCGTGGCCATTGAGTTCCTGGAGGTACATGACTTCCCGGAACGTCCGCTGCGCGTCGGTCGCATTCCGGAACGCATCGAAGCACTTTTTCAGTGCCACGACCTGTCGCGTGTTCTTATCGATCGCTTTCCAGACAATACCGTACGCCTGCCATGGCGATGCGATGGATGCGACATGCGTCAATACAAGCGCGGTAGGTAGCAAATGCAGGAGATCGACGCTTCCACCAGCACATGCACAGACACGAAAGCTCGACGCACGCCTTTGCCGAGTTTCTGCAGCAGCTCGTATTTGCGCAGGATGTGCTTCTCGACCTCTTCACCCATGTTGCTACCTCTTGGTGAAGAGCACGCGTGTTGGTGTTGATGACGATGTCTTGATGTCTTCTGACTGCGTCTGCGCTCGTCGTTCGTCTTGCGCCTCTACAGCCCTAACGGTCCTTTTCGTAGCTATTCCGGGTAGAACCGCCGCCGGTACGCAGTCTAATTGTATCCTTTGTCCCTATAGAACGTTGCCGTCGGCACGTTCGTAACACGACAATGCCAACCACATCAAAAACGACAACAAAACAAAAGCTCTCGTGTCCTACGTAATATTCTCAGCCGCTACACAAACTACGTGCAATAGTGCGCCCTCATTGTCCTTAACCGTAAATGTCGTCGTTGTCGTCGCCACCTGCGCCACCCGCACCGCCGTCGTTCCCAAATCCGTCCGACATGCTGTCCATCAAAAAGTTCGCAGCAAGCGCTTCGTTCTTGTCGCATGCCAAGTACGCCTGCACGGCTTCATTGCGGTCAAAGCCCATGTCGCACAGTCGATCGATCGCAGCCGCTTCGTCTTCGGTCAGCATGATGCGGTGGCCACCAGCACCTGCGTCGCCACCTGCGCCACCGCTGCCCCCGCCCATCGACGCCATCATCTGCTCCATCGCACCCGGTGGCAAGTTGCTCAGCATCTGCGACAAGCCGCGCAATTGTTCGGGCGTCATCCCCATCTGCGCCGCCATTTGCGCTTGCTGCTCGGGACTCAACGAGTCGACGAGCTGTTGAATCTGCTGTGGCGTTGGCATCGCACCGCCGCCGAGACCGCCGAGATCAAACGGCGTGGCGCCAGGTGGTGGCAACGGATGACCAGTCGCAGCACCGCCAGTCGTTCCGATCGGTTCGTTCAGCATCTGGACAAACTGGTCCTGGTTCTGGTGGATCAACCGCAAGAGCTCCGGGCTCTGGCCGCCAATCTGCTGCAGCACCGCAGGCAGCGCCGCAGGGTTCGACTGGATCAGCTGCCGCAATGCGTCAAACTGCGGGTGATTCCGCAACGCTTCCAACGAATTTGCAGTCGCAACTGCGTCGTTGCTGCCGGTAGCCGTTGCTGCTGGCGCGGGCGCAGGCGTCGCTTGCGCAGGAATGCCGTTCATCAAGTACTCGACGGCGCGGTCCGCGTTGTTAAACGCAGCGTGGAGCGCCGCGCGCACTTGGTCTTCTGGGAACCCCATGTCGCACAGCTGCTGGATCGTTGCGGTCGTCTCTGCAGACTACGTGATGGATAGTACAAGGTGTACGAAGGGTGAGTAAATAGCTACAAAGAGAGAGAGCGTCAGCAAGAACGTACGTCCGCAGCGGGCGCTGGCGCAGCAGCTGGTGCCGTTGCTGGAGTCGCTGCAGCAGAGGCTGGTGCAGTTGTGCTGCTCGAGTCGGCCGACGCAGTTGCTGCTGCTGCCGCTGGCGCTGCAGATGCAGTCGCAGTAGCTGCAGGAGCAGCAGTAGAAGGAGCGGATGCTGCTGCAGGTGGCGCTGCAGGTGCTGCTGCTGCCGAAGGCTTTGGTGCCTTGGGCTAATGGGTTCACATCCAGCCGGTAGTAGCAGGTGCGTAAGTGACTGTGCGGGTCGTACAGCATCCAGCTGCTGCAGAGAAAGAAAGCAAAGAGAGAGAGACGTACTTTGGTGACCATGACGACGAGAAAGTCGTTTTCCTTGACATTGTAGTCCGACAACGCGCTGTCGTCTTTCAGCACTTTGCCGGCGTGGATGAGCTTCTGCTGTGCGACAGGGAAGCTCTGCTGCGCTTCGATCGTCGCTTTGACACTCGCGACCTAAGTGTGTGCACCAGCAGTAGCAGTAGCAGTAGCACGTGAGCGAATGTTCGAGAAGATCCATTTTGGTAGCAAAAAACGCAAGCGAGCAGTAGAGGCAGCGCCTGCTGCTGCTACAAGAGAAGGGGGAAGTAACGCACGGTGTCGGTCGACTCGGCGTCGATCGAGAAAGCGACGCCCTGGAGCGTCTTGACCGTGAGCTTCATGGTGTACGTAGTGATGTGGGATATCGAGCTTGAGCGATGTGCGTCCAATTGGCTGCGTGTCTTGATCTGGGGGCAAAAAGCGCTTTGATCGCAAAGTGAAGAAAAGAGGTTGTCGTACTGTGATGCACAACTCGGTACCGGATAAAATCAGTGCTGTGAGTGAATGTCAGAGTATAATTATTTGGCATACAATACGACATTCATATTATGACTTCGACGATGAAATTACCGGTAAATCAGGACTATGCAACCTCCAAACCCAGCATCATTTACCGCATCTCTCTTTGAATTCCATATGTACATCTTCCTGCACCTCTGTCGCTCTGTTTCCAGCTCCTTACTGCAGAATCAGCCCCACGTCGTGGAGCTCGCGCTGATAGCGGTCCTGATCGGCAATTACGCCGTAGATCCGTGACTGTCGCACAGCTTCATGAGCTCCATCAATCGATTCAGAACGTCCAGCAGGTACTCTGTCGACTCCAGCGACGCGCGCCCTTGTTTGAATGTCTCGATACTACACAATACCTACGGACTTCGCGGTTGCTTAAACGTATGGAGTTCGTATGTTGATATTGTTGTTATAGAAGGCGTTTCTTTCTTCTTTTCGAAATCTTTGACATTGCCGACTGCAGTTTTTTTATTTTTCACTTGGCGACCACGACACCTTGGGCAAGCGTGATGGTGTCGCTGTCGTTGTTGGTGATGATGATTGAGCATATTCGCGCTTAACGCAAATGTTGTCATCACAGTCTTCCACGTGCAGCGCAGTCTCTTTAACATTGTATTTGAGGGAACTCGGAATTGCTTGCTTCACTGCCGGAGTTGCCGTGTGCTCGATATAAACTTTAAAAAAATCATATTTTCAGCTGCCACACCAGCGTGCCTTTCGTTGCATTTGCAATCGACTCAGAGACCTAAGAAAGAGTTTGATCAACTTCCCTACTCTACGAGGCTGTCATCAGTTGTGTATTTGATCGACACTGTCGGTCTACTTTCGGACGTCGTATGCGACAGTACGAAACATTTGAATGCAATCAAATCCTAACGATTTAGTGCGTCATTAATAGCTCTCATCCATCTACCATGAACATATCGAGGAACTACTTACAACAGAACGCGTCGTCTTCGGTAAACCCCCCTGGTATCAAATGATATGTCGTCGCTGGGATTTACGTGGCGCGCAATTTTGCGCGCGGTCTCATCCTCCAAAATTCAATTTCGATAAATTTCGACTCGCCTTTCTCAGTCGACTGTAGTAGCTGTTACCAATACCGCAATTTGCCATGATCGCGGTCAAGAACGTTGTATGAATCGCGTGATGTTGTCGACCGGTTTGTGCATCTTGCGTGCAACAGCAGCGATGTTTGCACGACTGAAACGCGCTGGTAACCTCAGTAAAGACATCCCTGCGGCTTGTTTACACTCGCGAACGCCATCTTGCAGTGGTGGCTCATTCTATGCAAATATCGAATCCTTCATATGTTTCGCGTGCGACACCAGTGTAAGCAATACCAACATGGTTTGTGTGTAGTTTGCCCAAGTCAGATCGTAAAACTCCAAATATTACTTATAGCGAAGACAAAGAGGGTGATGCAGAAGAGTTGTAGTGATGAAGTCCGCAATGAGGGGCTTTAGCTTTGGATAAATTCCAGCTATATTGTCAACAGTGTACTGCGTGCCATTTTCTAATCTAACAAATTCTCAATTAGTATAACGATGCTCATACCTCTTTATTACCTGAATGAGTTGTTTTTCTAGTGCTTGTGATTTAACTGGCCGGTTCGTTTTTACACTAGGCCGCAAAAGCTTGTCAAGAGGCTGCGTCAAGATTCGGTGTAGCGTTGTTTGAAAGTGGCGAACTGGGAGCTTGATGGTCGACACGGCCCATTGACATAGCGCACTCTGTGTTTGCGACGGGTGTGATGCTTCACGGTCGCAGATTTCTTTCTTCAGTTAATGGGTCTAGTGAGTGTATGTAGTGGCACGTGTAGGTGTGTACTGTCGATCTGCGATGTTTGGTGCTTTTTTTTGATGCTGTAAATTTTTCATGTATAATCGCTGGTTCATTTTCCCTCGTACTTCAGAAGCGAGCACATTATCGCTTTTATAGAAAATTCTATTCACCTGGTGTCTATATTGAGGGATGTGACTTTGCATGTTATGCGCTTTTTTCTGTGCGAAAATGAAAATGACTAGCTGTTCTGAAAACTGCGCGCCATGAAATGGCACCGTATGCTTTAAAATACTATTTAATAGAACATACCATGAAAATTGCAATCTAATCCAATGCTTCCAATATGAAAACAAAGTATGCAATCAATATTAATATCACGAGCACACAATGCACGCAAACATTCGACAGACACACCTAGCTCAAAAATACACACAAGCACTAGCACGCTCTAACTGCGCCGTGCAGGGGGGGGGGGGGGGGGGGGGGGGGGGGGGGGGGGGGGGGGGGGGGGGGGGGGGGG